>OY720023.1:5737103-5832233 GCA_963082485.1 Eudonia mercurella | reverse complement strand
ATACTCTAGTCAGTCTAAACTACTACGTTCAGGGTGCCTAGTTTAAGTTTAATTTTACATTCGATCACGTTAACGAAAACGAGAATTAGCATGGCATTGAAGCAGCGCCTCCTGGCGACATACGAAAAGATTTAAAATTTGGCCATACATTTTTTTTTTCGTAAGCGTAATCGAATGAATGCTTATAGTAAATCAAACTTACATTAGGCACTCTGACATCTCGGAATACATACGAAAATAGCTCCCACAAAGACTCAGGTGAAAACCTATCTACATATTCACGAAGCCCGCTGTACACCATCATTACTGAGATACTGGACCACACTTCCGTATTGTCTCAACCCTAGGCACGCCAATTTGACATCTGTCACGCGTATCAAGCTATATTGAACAGACTATAGGGACAAACAAAAGAGGAGTTAAATCGTCACTCGTTAACGACCGTAATCGAATGGCAAAGAAAACTCGCATAAGGCAGTCAGTATAGTGTGTATCTAGGGTAGTATAGTGTATTTCCCCTTTATGGAATACTTACGCATTTAAAACTAATTACAAAAGTGGTATATTAAAAATGTAATGTAATGTAAATGTACCTACTTGTAAGTATTGTGATTTGTGAGTAAAGAAAAGCATAATGAGTGAATATGTAGATTCACCATGAATAATACGACTCTCTCTAATAATCTAGAAATTTAAATTTGCCATTAACTTTTTTGTTTCATTGATTTTCGACGTTTTGTCAAGAAAACAAAGTTCAAATTATGGTGTTCAATATATCACAGTTCTACAAAGAGTGTACAACACGTTCATGTTTAAAAATGCATTTATGTAATCAGAGGCTATAATCATTCCATTTATAATAACAAATTAGTTATGGAGTATAATATGTATCCACGTAGAGTGTTTAATTGATATTGATACAGAAGCTTATTACACGTATTCTAATCTAAGTACCAAAGCATGTGTATGATAATTGATAAGACAACAAGTTCCTTTGTAAATTATATTTTTGCATAAGATAGCGAAGCTAAACCATTGTGAATACCTCTTACTTAGATTCCATGATTCCTTTTGAAAGAAAGAATATGGGAAAATGCACAGACCTATATCAAGGTCTGTGGGAAAATGTTAAAAACAAACACTGTAGTTAAATACAAAATTAATTACTGTGTGTAGAGTCGTCATCAAAATTATCAATAAATTATTATTACAAATAATTTATAATTATTGTAATATAATATAATAATTTGTAATTATACTATATTATATTATAACTTACAAATATTTCAGCATTTAAAATTTATAAGCTATAGAAAGAGCGTCGCTAAAAACATTTTTGACCAACAATGTCATCATTTAACTTTAAAGCAAAAAAAAAACTTCAAACTTTTAAAAGCATTTTAAATTATTATGCTAAAGTGTGGAATCCTTTGACCTTTAGTTTGCCTTGATTAATTTCATGCTGACTAAACTTTTCCGACATCCTACATCCGACATTATAAATCCGACAGCTGTATTTATAAGTAATTTTGAATAAAATTTTTAATATAAAAATAAACACGATTACACGACACGCACATACATGGCTCAAAAAAAATATCGAGCTTGCATTAAAAAATATTTAGTATTAAAACAATGACGCACTAATAAAGAGTTTCAAAATTCAGACAGATAATTTAAACCAGTGAAATACTGAATGGTATAATTGTATTACAGTATTAAAAATTGTTGGGTGAAAATTTGATACACTCGTATAAATTTATGTCTAGATTTGTGATATTCAAAAATCATAGACAATTTAATTTCTACTTAATATTATATTAATTGAACTAGTTAAATATTTTGTCCTAATGGACGTTATTATCAGTATCATGATGACAATATCAATTGTGTAACTATTAATAATTTTATTTACATAATCTTTTTTATGTTCAACCTAAAATAATTGACTGTTTATTAATTATACATACATTAGGGTGTAACTAAAAAGGTGTCATTAAATAACTATAAGGATACTTTTGTTTTTTTTTTAACCTTACTTACAGTAAAAATGTAATTCCTTAAGGGTGCGCCGTCCGTAAGTGACAAGTGTCATATATTTTATTTGAAACGTCTTCGTCCATATTTATTTGATGCCGCGCGACCATAATAATTTTGTATGGGGAATGTAACGTGTTAATTTGAAAAATAGTAATTTAAATAACCGCTTGATAAATCTGAGACAGACGATTTATAGTTAAGAACATTGGTGATTGTTTAGACAAAATTAGAGGTGCAATAATTTAGATAAACTATAAGATATCAACTAAACGTCGCCACTCGTTTTCATGATTTTTGCCCAACTCTAAATTATATTGTAGAAAAAATTTTAGTGTGTTATGAATTTATGAATCGAACTAATTGTAAACTCGTTCCCTTTGATACTAAATATACATTTTGTTTGTGTAATACGATAGTATTTCTAATTATATCAATTTGACCGTGACTACACTTTTGGCTTTTTTGGTCGGCGTACCCTTAAAATCGCTTGTGATTTTTAGAAATTTTACCAAAGTCGTTTTTGGGAAGACTTTAAGACATTTTTATAATGCATAACCATGGACATAACTTTTAAATTAAATAGATAAAGCTGCACTGAATGAACATAAAAACCCCTATCTATCTATTTAACAAGTCAAAAACGCTTAGATATTTTTCACTTTGAAGAATATTTAAAAATATTTAAGACCTTGCATCGAGCAATCATTAAACTTGAATTTAAATGTATCCGGATCAACTACTTAGAAACTGGGTTTTAATAATATAATAAATCTTTCTTTTAGCTATCGCAATTCAACACGCTTCTAGTAGTGTACGAATATTGTTGTTGTAGTGATAGGATAGTCATATGACCACTGACCAACTAAAAGACGCCATCGATGCGCCTACACCATGAAAAGAGCAAAATTGTGGGATGGTTTTTTTTGCTTTTGTTAGTTTTCAATAAGTAATTTTTTGTTACACGTCTTCAGTCTTACAGTCGTAAATCACCTCCTTTAATAATTTTAATTTTAGCTTGACAATAAATTATATACTCTAATGGTTATTATTAATTTTAAAAAAAAATACTGATTTTTTCCTAGATATCACAATAAGGGCAAGTCTCGTCGACCGTTGAGAAAAGTGGGATTCGAACCCACGACCTTTGGATAACCGGTCCAATGCTCTGACCGCTGAGCTACCGAGGCCCCAAAATACTCGTTAAATTTTTCTAGTTGTTTGTATATTTTATTTAATGACTTCGCGTTTA
Source organism: Eudonia mercurella (assembly GCA_963082485.1). Lineage (NCBI taxonomy): Eukaryota > Metazoa > Arthropoda > Insecta > Lepidoptera > Crambidae > Eudonia > Eudonia mercurella. Next base: position 5,828,944 of record OY720023.1, on the reverse strand, counting down.
ATTCGATCTCCTCTCCATCCATTACTAATTCCATTCATCATTTGTAATAGGTAGCAAGGGTACAAATTGTACGGTAGATTGACTATAAAAGTGTCACATTCACAACACGTGTTGTTAATAGATTAGAAGAATGTTCAAATAATTTTTTAACGCAAATTTTGTTGCGAACAAATTACAAAAACACAAATGTTGAAAAAATTTCCACGAGCAGGATTTGAACCTGCACCCTTCTGACATTCCGGGTCAGGTGCTCTTCCAATTGAGCTATCGTGGTTCTAACCAGCCCGCCGAAATTATTCAACACTTTTTACTTCGAAAGCCAAAGACGCCCATTCAATGTTAACAACTACCGTCACTAACATCCGATCCGAGATTAGAAGAACTCGGGTGAAACTATTTACATTTTTTTATCACACACGTCTCTTTTTAATAACTATTCTGACTATAATTGTCATTGTCAACTCCCACTATTATCACTACTTATCACGAGCAACGTTCTGTTACTCAGCTTCTTGTGATCAGACCTTATAATTAGAACTAAACTCGGTTGGAGGCTATTATAAAAAATATTGACCTGCTATTCACGGTTAAGTTTTCCGTGAGTTTTCCTACCAAGAGCCTCGTCGTATCGAGCGAGGTGAATGCATCAGTTATGAGTTATGGTGCTTCGTGTTTTATACCGGACTAAATATTGTCAGGGTTGCAATGCTGCCCAATGATCAACAATATAATGCACTTCTAAACACTAATATAAAGGAAAATGGATTTCTAAAAGAAATTAACTTGCATGGGTACAATATATTCAAGAGCGAGATCGATAAATTATCTTTTTTTTTTGTAGGAAATTTCACATTTAAAAAGAACGTTGTAATAGAAAAACTTGTCCTTTTACAAAAAAAATCTTATTCTTATAATCAGGTAGATAAGAATGGCTGAATAAGCTTCACTTAGAACTTACATTGGCTTAAACCCGTATTTGTTATGAGATGGGCGAAGAGATGCCTAATACTACAGCCAGGAACTAATAGCCACCAGGATTTTTTTAAAGATTGAATTGCCATTCACAGTTGAGTTTTCCTTGAGTTTTCCTACGGAGAGCCTCGTGACATGGAGCGAGGTGATTGAGCTGCGTGTTTTATACCGCACTGATATCGTCAGGGCTGCCATGTCAATTAATGCACTTCTAATGTTTGTTTAAATGTAAATTAGCCCAATTGCAAGGATAGAATAAAACAGAGAGATTGAAAGAAAATTAGCTATTTATATAGGTTATTCACATTGAAATTGAAAACAAATTGCAGTTATAATTTTTTTCTCTTTCATAAGAAACTCTCTTCTAGTCTACCAGAATTATAAAATTCTGGTAGACTAGGAAAGCTGAGGAAGTTTTACTTACAACCAAAAAATACATTACGTTGACTCAAAACTGCATTTTTACGAGATGATTGAACGGAATTACCTATCTCGTAGGTATAGTTTTAGTAGTTGATAGTTCTACAACACTCACTCGTTACCTAGGAATTAAACGCGTAGGTACAGACTCTCTTCTCAGTGCTGTCATTCGTGATCCCGAGCCATCCCTGTGGCAGAGAAAAGATGGTACTAGGTTTTCAAATGTATATACCTGCCATACCCTCGTCGAGCTCTTAGTAGTTGAACGTGGGAAGAGGAGGAGAGACCCACATAACCCGGGGTCGCCCTTAACCCCGGTGTATGCACAAAGCATTTTACCTAGTTTAAAAAAAGGGTACAGACTCCCGTGATGACAATAAATGCTTTGACACGTGACTACACTTGGTTCAATCAACAGCAAAAGTTCTTTAACAAACAAATGCTAGCCCTGCTGTGTGTCTCCTTGGGCGAGGTCGCGATCGCACGCAGCCGCAGCATCTTCACGTCCACGCTAGTCATGTGCCAGTCCAGTCGCGCGCCGGAGCACGCGCAGGCTGCGCGCACGCCTCTTTTGCGCGGGATGTTGTTCACTTATAAAGCGTAGTGTACAGCGCGGAGATAAGGTAAGACGTGGGTTTGATGGAATCCTATGCATTTTTTATTAAGAAACATTTATGATAATAGTCGTATGGAAAGTGTAATTAATAAAATAAGTGTACAAATAATTATTATTAAATATTGCTTTTACTTTAAAAAAATACTATAGGTTCGTTAAGGTAGTGCGTGAAGAAATATACATACTTTCCAATTTATATAAATTTGTAATAATAATATATAATATTATTTTAATAATATTTTCCTCACTCTGCAGCCCTGACCACCGGTAGCTTGGGCCCTGCCCTGCTGCTGGTGGTAGGTACTCTAGGATTAGGTTTTTATAATGTTTTATTGTTTTTATATTAAAATATTGTAAAAATCTAGTTTTAAATAAAGGAGATAATAATAATATAAATACATATAAATTATAATAATTGATAATAAATACAAGTTTCTAATTATATTTTTGACAGAAAAGTTTTAAAGCTCAGTAGGATGGTGCTCGAAAATTTTGAGTTCAATTACATTAAAAAACAAAATCAATTCAAAATAATATTATCTTAATATGCTTTGAAAATTCGTTAATTTTAGGATATTAATAAAAACTGGGACTTAATAATGACAAATTGCTTCAAGTAATAAATGAGGTTGAAAAAAATGGTATTACATATTGAAATTAAACAACTTTTACGGATCTACTCGCGTTTATTTTACACATTACTTTTTAATGTTTATCCTGATTTTTCCTCCATGTGACCACGGACCCTGCAAAGGGTTCGAAATGTCAGGATAAACATTAAAAAGTAATGTGTAAAATAAACGCGAGTAGATCGGTAAAAGTTGTTTCATTTTAATGATTAGTGTTCGCGTAAACATTAGAAAACAATGGGTTGTATTTAATCGATCACCAAACTAACCTAACCTAACCCACAAAATACTAAGTTAGCACCTAAACTACTATTTAGATGCTAACTTACCATTTTAGGTGCTAGCCTACTATTTTTTTGTGGATCAATTTATTATTTCTCGAAAACAATATGTTATTACATGAAAAATATTCTTCTTTTTTCCGATACTTACTTAGTTACCGAAACCGCTACGCACCAATGATACCTACTTATCCATGTCAAAAGGTGAAGGAATACAACGTCATAAAACCCTGAGATAAAACCTTACGTAAAAATTACGGTGTTACAAACCATTACACTATAAACTCCAACATTTATAAAAAACCGGCCAAGTGCGAGTCGGACTCGCGCACGAAGCGTACCCATATCTATAAAAATATTTCAAGTTTCTACTTGGTATCGTTATTAAGACCGAGAAACAAATTGGAAAAAAGTCACGTTTGTTGTATGGGAGCCCCCCTTCAATATTAATTTTATTTTAATTTAATCATTTATTTTTAAAGTGAATAACATAACTGTGAATATTTCAAGTGTCTACCTGTTGCCGTTATCAATATCGAGCAAAAACGAGCAAAAAAAAAACACGTTTGTTGTATGGGAGCGCCCCCCTTAAATATTTGTTTTATTTTAAATCAATTATTTATTTTTAAAGTAAATAATAACAAATATTCTATGAATATTTCAAGCGTCTACCTGTTGCTGTTATCAATATCGAGCAAAAACGAGCAAAAAAACTCACGTTTGTTGTATAGGAGCCCCCGTAAATATTAATCTGTTTTTTAGTATTTGTTGTTATATCGGCAACAGAAATACATCATCTGTGAAAATTTCAACTGTCTAACTATCACGGTTCATGAGATACAGCCTGGTGACAGACGGACAGACAGACAGACGGACGGACGGCGGAGTCTTAGTAACAGGGTCCCGTTTTACCCTTTGGGTACGGAACCCTAAAAATATATGTGATTCCCATTTGTCGCCGTGGCAACAGTGTTCATCGTCAAAATATATATATTGAATATCAATAAAATTTCACTGTATGACAGCTAGCGCAGGTGGTCTAAAAACTAAGTCGCTGACCCCTTTCTTTAAGGCGAAGGGTAAGGCACACTAGCGCCACCAATTGAAAATTTGACAATTACTAACGGACCGGATCTTCTTTCAAACATTGCGTACCGTCCGATAACAGGAAAGCATCCATAGTATTTATTTAAGAATTGTACACTACTTTTCGTTGCGTGGTTTATTCACAAAACGGGCTATCGCATTTATTTACAAACAATGGCCACTTTTGGTGTTAGCGAATGAATACAAAAACAAACCTAAAAGTAGTGCACAATTATTAAGTAATAGATGTTTGCCTAGCGTCGGAAGGTCCGCAATGTTTGAAAAAAAAATCCAGTTTAGCAGTTATCAAATTAAATCTATTAGCGACGCTAGTGTGCCTTACCCTTCGCCTTAATGATTAAAGGTAAAAAGTGTAGATTCATAGATCATGTCGAACACTACTGTAATATAACAACCTAGCCAGAATTCATAAGCTTCAATCACAACATTAATAGACACCGTATTTTCCTAGTCGAAAATAGTTGGACGAGACATCTGCCAAACGGCACGAATGCATTTGAAACTGCAAATGCAAATATATTTTACATACACATACAAATGCTTCTGTAAATTTAGACAAGAGCACCTCGACCGATAAACGCGCGATTATCGGCGTCATAGACTGACCTAAACTAGAAACTATTGGAACTACGTCGTTCATGTTCATGTCATGTCATGTCGTCGTTTAATATGTCACCATAACATCAATGTCTGTAGCATTGTTGTGTTCCGGCAGCTAGAGATAAGATAGCCAGTGCCTCACTAGTTGTAGTTGTGTAGTTGAGAATCCCGGGTGAAGTGCGCTTCCATCATTGGCCTTATCATCTTACTTAACATCAACACTGTGCTTGCTTACCCATAAAAATATATTTAAAAAAAAACAAAAACAATCTTTAATCGCACTCTTTCAGTATAAAGATCTATGGTATAAAGATAGCTGAAGCAGAACTGGACAAAAATGTCGAAAGGGCAATAAAACAATCTACTTACTTTCGATAATCTACAGAGCGTCTCACGGGCTATGCCAAATTTTATTGAACTGAATTGACTTCATTTTGATATTAAAAACAATTTGAACTGCTTTTTAGGGTTCCGTACCCAAAGCCTATTGCTAAGACTCTGCCGCCGCCGTCCGTCCGTCTGTCTGTCCGTCTGTCACCAGGCTGAATCTCATAAACCGTGATAGTTAGACAGTTGAAATTTTCACAGATGATGTATTTCTGTTGCCGCCTATAACAACAAATACTAAAAACAGAATAAAACAAATATTTAAGGGGAGCTCCCTACAACAAACGTGATTTTTTTTGCTCGATATTGCTCGATATTGCTAACGGCAACAGATAAAAAAAACTGGCCTGAATTTTTTTTTAAATGCTAGGGCCTTATTTCTCTACTAAAATTAGATGTTTTGTCAAAATATTTGCAGTTGATAAAATGTGAACTTATATATTTTAACTAATATTTCAAATTATGTTTGATTGATTTGACATTTTCATTTTGTACAATTCGCTTTTTAGAACATTTAATAATTAATAACATTTAGTTCAAGAATACAGACAGTGAATTTATTACTCAGGTAACAATTAAATTTACATAATGGTGAACACTTTTGTACTTTGTCTACGTAACTTATTGGGCCTTAAGATCTATTGTTCCAAAGACAATAAGGAATAAGACACAATGAGTGACAGCGTAGTCATTAATTATACATACAATAAGGTTTAAATTTGTCAAGACAGTATTCGACTGTCTACGCTTGATTAGGCAGTGTCAGCGTAAGTAGGTACTGACCGTCGTGGTACGAACGCTGCTGGCACGATGTTTTTAACGTATTAAGCGATTTTGTGCCATGCTAACTTTATACGAACGAAATACAAAAAAAAAAGTTTAGCAAATTATTTTATACCTACTTATTATTATTTATTTCGGATCAATTCCATAGTCTGTGGATAATTACAATAAATTATACCTATTGTTCATAGGTAGGTAGTACTTGATATAGAATTATAAAGTTTTTTTGATAATTTTAGTGAAACTTAACACGATATAATAAAACATTTTTGTTTTGTCCCGTGAGTACAGTATGCCTTATTTATATTGATCCTTATGTTATGTGTGTTTGCTAATTAATGTGTTTCTTTTTCTAAAATGACAATGGACTTGGAGAAGATAAAAAAAAAGTTCATTTTTACCCTATACCATTATAGAAGACATTATTCCAAAACGTATAGTTTTTGTTTCACTTCGATACGATAAGTATTAACAAATTTATTGTACATAATATTAATTAGCTTAAAACACGCTTAGTTCGCTGGCAGGCTTATATCGGATGACGTGACGACACCGTAACCGACAGCCCGCCGATTTTTTTTTTAAATATTCTGAAGTAATTAGCAGTACTACTTATACAGAAAAAAATTAATGTCATTTAAGTTGTTACTAACAGAATAGAAAAAAAAAAAAATCGTTCCCACCCTCATTATTTGAAATGAAAATAGCTTTTTTATTTTTATTAAATAGCACATTAGACAGCGTAGCGCAGCGACTTGGTGCGCTCCTGTATCGAGTTTTACCAGCCCGGCAACCTTTGCAATGCCAGGTCACCGGATGGGTAACCAAATTTTTAACATCTCGGGTTCCTCCTCGTCTCAGAAGGCACGTTAAGCCGTTTTGATCCTCTTTAAAAGACCTAACTCGATAAACTCCACCAATCTGAACAAGCGCGTTAGGTTATGGCCCGATCTGTATGGCCCATGAGCTTTTATTTATGTAGGAAAGCTTGCCCAACAATGGGACGTTCACAGGCCGATGATGATGATGACAAAACTACACAGTGGTTGGAACCATTCATTAAGCAAATTTGTTTGTACTTATCAGGTATAAGTTGTGTAAGTCATTGTATAAGAACGCAAATCAAACTGCATTACAATGTTTTCATACCTATTATATATACTTTGTAAACATTAAGCGGAAAATCTTGGGCACGCACTATTTGCAATACACCGGACATTAAGAAACACTTCGGTGAACAATCTGTGTACATACAGCAACATCTACACAAATTGCAAACGAAAATCGATCTTAACACTTTGCTAATAAATTCTTCGTGAGTGCGACCGATTAGCCAGAGCTGTTCATATCAATGCAAATATCTTTATGGCTCACGAAATGGAGAATAGGGCATATCCTCCTCTGGCGCACGCGCATACAACGGATCTCTGTGATTTCTCTACCCTTGCATTTGATTATTGTTATTAATTAACTCACTTTTTGTCTGCGCAAAGTATGTGCAGCCGATGTCAGCATTTTAAAAATCACGGACACGGTCCATGCATATTTTGCATTTCACCCCCACGGGGCGAACGAAAAAAATATTTTTTTAATGCTAACCTGCGTTGTTTGGAAGACACCCGTAATCATTTTAAACAATTATTTTCTTAATTACAAGCCTCATCTGGGCTTCGAAGAAGCATAAGCACATTTTTTAAAGTAACCCATTGTATTTCACTGATGGGCAAAGGCCTCTGCGTCTCCACTCGTCTCTATCCTGGGCCACCTCGTACCATCTCGGCAAAAAGTGGTCATCATCATCATCATCATCTCAGCCAAAAGACGTCCACTGCTGGACAAAGGCCTCTCCCAAGGATCTCCACAACGACCGGTTTTGTGCTGCTCGCATCCAGCGGCTTCCCGCGACCTTCACCAGATCGTCGGTCCACCTTGTTGGAGGCCTGTCCACACTGCGCTTTCCGGTACAAGTAAAAGTAAAAGTGGTCAAGTCGCAATAATTAATAAAAAAGCACATTAATCCGAAATAATTATTTTTAATAAAAAATAGCTACCTATCACGATTGTGATATTTGCTATATAAGATGTTGGAGCAAGTGGTTTTAATCAAAGAATAAAAAGCAATTACCAATAACTTTCAATTATGAAACATTGGTCTTTTTGGCCGACTTCAAGAATATGGACGTTCTCAATTAAATTGATGTGGATCGTATGTAGGTACTCGTAAATATTATTTTTATGTATATTTGCGGAAACCTCCAACATTTTTATAGTTAAGAAAGGAGGAAATTATTTCAAGGCAATGAGTAGTGTAGAATCGCAGGATCAAGAAGTAGGTGCTTCGTTCATAAAATAAGCATTTCCTGCATACCAACGTCATAGCGATTCATTTATATACGTTTGCTAAAAATTTATTTAAAACTGCATATTTAACTTTTTTTAAATGCTGTAACTGTTATTGTGGTAGAGTCAGCTTCAAAATAATCTGAGCGTTCGAACACACCAAAAGTATCTGAACATTTGACAAAAACCAACCTTATCTCAAGACGTAGAAATTCATTTTTATTTGTTGTTTGAGAACAAATGACATTGAATGAAAGTACATCTTTCACGTAGGTATTGGACTAAGAGTGATTTTTGTGAAACGTTCAGATAATTTTGGTAGGTTTGAACACTCAGATTATTTTAAAGCTGACTGTACTGACATGAATCCGTTCCTCACACAAGCGTATTAGCTGTTTTGTATTATGCGTCTGCCGTCAAAAGATAATAGGACTATTGTAATTATGATAATAAAAAACAATAAATTTGTTTTAGTATTCATAAATATATATTTGATAAACTGACATACATACCAATATAAGCACATATATGTATGTTAGTAAATAAAACTTGTAAATATGTTTGTAGAAAAGCACCTCTATCCTTATATCCTACTTACATACTATAGTTAGAATCCACAAAAAAAAAATGTGTGTGATGTAGGTATACATTGATGGGTCCTATGTATAAGGGCCAAAGTGCAACTTTTCAAGAGAGGGTCTCAAAAATTTAATGTGTTATAGTTTTAACATTTATAATGTTTAAAACAGAGCACAAGCTCCATGAAAGGCTCTCTTGAAAAGTTATGATTTTGCACTTTTGCCCTTATACAAAAATCCCCTCATCGAGAGACTGCTGGGGCACGAGCCTTCCCTATTGATGGATAGGGAGAACGGGCCATAAACCACCACGCGGGCCCAAAGGTAGCAATGACCAACGACTTTATGTGCTTTCCGAAGCACAGAGGAGCTCGTGCTCCTCTGTGCACTCATCTGCACTCATCTCGAGATGATAACATTTTTCATCATCCATCCTATGACTGGCCTTTGTGAAAGTTGCTTAACTTTAGCTACCACAGACCAGGCGCGTTAACCACAGCGCAATCAAGCTCCTCAAAAATCACAAAATAAAAAGAAATAAATAGATGTTCATAATCTTGTTAATAACCATCTTTAGTAATAATTCTAAAGATGAGATTCCTACAATGGAAACGTAAATTCTGTGGGCCAATTGCGAGCGTTTTGGGTCAAGGGTCGTCTGTGTTGTATCACTCTAGTGCAAATGCAAACCTGCTAATACGATTAACAAGTTCACACGAAAATAGATATGAATGGTTAAAGCGAGCTGCTCAGAATTCCAGCGCTACTCAATGCTATTACGTTAGAGTTTGCAAGACCTTTTTTTAGTTCTAACTGTGTGCTAACAGTTACAATAATAACCTGTGAGAACGGAACCCAATGAATAAAAGAGTTTCAACGTTTAACTTAATAAAAAAACATGTTTGTCTGTCACTATAACTGCCATAACGTCAATGTTAATAGCATTGTTGTGTTCAGGCAGTAAGTGATAAGAAAACCATTTCCTCAGTAGTTGAGGATTCCGGGTGAAGTGCGTTTCCACCTGCGGCCTTATCATCACTTAACACCACATCAGGTGTGATGAAGGCTAAATGAAGTGCTTACAAATTTAATAACAAAAAAAAATCTGTCAAAAACGACATAAATCTTACTTTACGGTCAAATCAACAAAATCTATACACAACATTTTCTAAATACATCGTATAGTACGAGTATTGGCTGATTTGGACAAAACAAATGCTTCCGATCAGAAAAGTGTAACCTTTATAATATATTCTTCTTGTACAAAAACTTTTAACACTTCTCCGAATTATAAAAACTGTTTGTGGTATTCACATAAATTGTCTGTTTACAATTGTGATGTATAATTTATAAAATAAGAATTATTGCATCACAAACAGACAAAACCATATAATAAATTTGTTATTCTAAACATACTGTAGTACCTACTATGTGCTCTGTTGTGCAATTTGAAAAAACGGATGTCACGGCTCTTGTCAAAGCTTCTTAACCCAAGGTCTCCGAAGCGATGGTTAACAGCTTAATTGACTGTCACATGTGTATACCGTTCTAAAATTGAAAAACTCTTGACTTTGAAACGGTACAAACCATTCATTGTTCCCGTTGTTGACAGATTGACGTCTTAAGCTCATCATGACCTTGCACAAAGGATCTACGACTTGAAGAGGTTTTGGACTAAGTAGCTGCGAAACAAGACGACAATATGACCAAATGGACGTGGAAAACGCACTCCTGCCTCAGGAGTGTGGAGCCAATTCCTGAGAAGTTCGGGAAATGTTGCCGCGAAGGCATTTCACCCTTGATGTGGCGGATTCCCATACTGGTGTGGGCGGTGTCTATCATCTCCTGGTCTGTGGCCTTCTTTTGGGGGCCGATGGAGATGTTCTTCCTGTACATGACGCACTGGGGCCTGCTGTTCATAGTCGCAGAGTCGGTGTTTGGAATCGTCGTCGCCACTAAGAAACATAGGATGGGATATTTAGGTAAGTTTGTTCAAGACATGTTCTTCTTTGAATTAACAGTGAGCTGATACAAAAGCAGTTTGATCTTGCGTCAGAATCTCGGCAATGGTCTAATAAGAAGTCTCATATCCCCATAACTAAAAAGTAAAGAAAAACATTCATTTATTCATAGCGACGACCTATATATTTTTAATCAACCTTCATTGTTAGCGTGCTTATTCGTAACACCGATCGGTATTATCGTAATTGCCATATCTCACGTAGGTATAACTGCTTTGCAGATATTGTTAATGATTTATTTTGTATGGCATATCACAAAAATATTTGGAATTAAGTTAATATTCTCTCGTCATGTTATTACTTATCAGTACGTTACCGTAAAGTTTAATCAAAAGAAATGGTGTTTATTATAAGGTGCAGGTTTGGGTCTGACTCGTGGTAAAAAAAATAGTGCTTACATAAACACAAATGTTGAAAAAATTTCCACGAGCAGGATTTTAACCCGCACCCTTCTGACATTCACTTGACCCGGAATGTTTTGTCATTTGTGTTTTTGTAATTTGTTCGCAACAAAATTTGCGTTGAAAATTATTTAAACATTTAGTGCTTACATATTCTAGTAAAATTTATATGTAGGTATATAGAAATAGGTCTTGAAAAAATACATAATATATCTAGTAAAGCCATTCCATGATAATAATATATAAAATCTTCCTTTGACTATGTTTTATATTCACGTCACGTATACATCCACGCACAACCATACGTTCATACATCATCTCCACAGAAGGATGCGTCCTTTCGCACATTGTTTAGGCCCATTGGTGTTGCAACGGTTTATTCAGGTTGATCATAAGTTATAATCGCACACGAAATGAACCTTGGGCTGATTTGAAGTATAGATTCCCATAAATGCGGTTCGAAAATACTTTTTTCTCTGTAGTTTTGGGTGAATTTCCATTTATTTCTTTTTCTTTTTATGGTTAACGAATTAAATCTACACAGCCATTGTTTTGGTTTGTTTAATAATTTACTTTAGAGAGACATATTTAATATGTTTTTTATTAATTCGTATTAGTTGACAAACAATTAACCGCCTCTGTGGTCTAGTGGATAAGACCACCGGTTTAGACCCAGAGGTCCCGGGTTCGATTCCCAGCGGGGGTACATGTTTGTGTACTCGGTTTGGTTGCTGGTAGGGCTTGTTTGTCCGCCTGGCTAGCTACCACCATCTTATCGGAATATGTCGCCACAACATCAATGTTTGTAGCATTGTTGTGTTCCGGCAGCTAGAGATAAGATAGCCAGTGCCTCACTAGTTGAGGATCCCGGGTGAAGTGCGCTTCCATCATTGGACTTATCATCACTTAACTTCAGGTGAGATCAAGGCACTGTGCTTACCCGTTAATATATAAAAAAAACAAAGACATAATACGGAGGAAGTGAAGAAAAATATTGGCGCAACTAGCATTCCTGAGCTTGCCAACCTTTAATAAGCAATGCGCAAAATTAAATCTCTCTTAAAATAATTCAACAAGTTATATTATTTTAGTAAATCACACGTGTTCCTTGCGATGCATGACGTGCCACCACGTCTCTTGGATCTTGGCTCACAAACAAAAGAGTTCGGCAGACTCGTTCACGCGTGCTCTTGCGCATAACAGGACCGGATTGAAGCTATATGAGAGCCAGCCTATAATGAGAGCTGCAAACGATTAGACGGATCGGATGTCTTTAATTGCCAAATGTCCTGGTCATGTTCACTGGGGCCTTACTATGCTTGCGAATGTATAAACCGCAAATCACAATGTAGACTCTCAAGGAAAACGGACGTAGTTTGTAACAAAGTGTAAAGTGTATCTTATAAAACAGGAAATAAGAAAATTGGTACTTAGGACGATAAAATGGCGCCAATTAGCATATCCAAAATTAAATTGATCGAAGAAAAAGTAGAAAAATAGAAACTTATAAAAAAAAATTACATCGAAACAAATAAATGCGAATCATTTTAGTATTTAAAAATAGATTACCTATATTAAAAGCAGTTAGGCAGTTGAGTATGATTATCCAAAGCGTAAACGAGGACCCGGCGGACTTCGTACCGCTTTGACAGTTTCCATTCATTCCCGTGGGAATATCGGTATAAAAACTCTCTCTCTCTCTATCATCATCATCATCATCATCAGCTCATTTTTATGTCCCCACTGCTGGGGCTCGAGCCTTCCCTATGGATGGATAGGGAGAACGGGCCATAAACCACCACGCGGGCCCAGTGCGGATTGGTGGTTGTTAACGACTGCTAATGCAGCCGGGGCTCTCTCTCTATCCTATGTGTTAATCCAGGTTATAAACTATCTGTATGCAGAATTTCATCCAAATCTATCCATCTGTTGCAGCGTCAAGAAGCAACAAATATAGGTACACACACACACACACACACACACACATACACACAATCTTTCGCATTTATAATATTAGTGTGATTTTTTACGTAAGGCACAGCTGACCTATATTTGAGTAATTTTTATTACTTATACAAGTGAAATACCCACTCAATGACAAACGGACTATCACGAAATCTCGGGATCTCTCTCGATCTATAAAAGTTAAATTTAAATAGTAATAGTAGGTCGCTTATAGGGTAGGTCATTGTAGACATCCGCTGATAATGGATTTTTTCACTCGGTTACACGGAAAGTTGGTAATCACGAGGCGAAGTCACGGGCAGCCGCCATTTTATATAAATTGTTACTATGCAACCATTTATTAGTGGATGAGAACTAATGACGGTGACAATTTGAGAGTGACGCAAATACTCTACCATCGCAAGAAATAATAATACATTCTTGACACAGAAAAAACGACAAAACAAAATCAAAAAAAAATTGCACCTATAAGTATACTGTTAAGAATCTTTCATTGTAGCTGCTAGTTGATTTAGTCCTATTTTCTACATTGCTTTGCCATGTGCAAACCTACATTCTGTATAAAATCAACGCAGTTTTATTGCACCAACCAAATGCACTTACTAAAAAGGAACGAAACATAAAAATCTTTCTATACAAATGTATTGAGAATTCAATACATCTCTGTATGGACAAATTTGACATTCATCTATCGAATAAGGTTCCGAAGTACCTACGATACTATTAATTTGACGATTTTGCAATATCTCGCATCGCCGTTAGGGCCACACTTTACAATACATAACCGTTAACCTATGGGTTAAAAGCGTCATAAAACATAGTACAGTGTTCTACACGACTGATAATCATCAGTACGTACGTGGTCAAAGAAACATAAACGAATGCCACTTATCCTTCGCATGGACATTGAAGATGCGTGAGTTTACGTCACATCATGGTGTTTCTCATGGTCAAACTTTATCACTTCCTTGCGATCTACCCTCATTAGTAGACTCGTTTTGAAATATCCCTTACAAAACGTGCATAGTTATGAAAAATATGATGAAAAAATTGCAGAACAGATTCTGATGATCAAATAACCAAGGCCAAAAAGTATTGTAAATCAAAATACCTTCAGAATGATCTCTGTTTGTGCATTAAAAGTAAAAATTACAATAAAAATAAAAGCATTTAATAAATAAATAGAATTTACATTAAAGAAAATCTTAAACTTTTACACTTCGGTTTAAATGTTATATAACCGTTCTAGTTGCGCTACTCTTGTCCACAACGATCCAGCTATTTAAGTTATGCCATCGACAAAGAATCGTGAGTAAAATAATCGTGCAAATATACCGCAGATAAAGCCTAAGAACGTCAAAACACTATTAAGGAAAAACTCAAACATACATATATGTATAGATTTTATTCATAATCGCAATCACAATCACAATGGATTGCAATAAGGTTTCACTCTAGTAAACTTAGAACCATAGTCGTCTGAAATTGGGCAAAAATTAACTAACGTTCCCCAACTCTACCATGTAAACATACGAGTATAACTTGATTACATACACAGTAATCATTGCTGGAATTAATTTATTCGAACAAGATATTTAATACGTCGTCATCATCATCAACTGCTCATTTTATGTCCCCACTGCTGGGGCACGAGCCTTCCCTATGGATAGGGAGAACGGGCCATAAACCACCACGCGGACCCAGTGCGGCTGGTGGTTATTAATGACTGCTAATGCAGCCGGGACCAACGGATTAACGTGCTTTAATACGTCACTGTCGACTAAAGAAGAACGTTGAACCTAGCTGTCAAAAACTATTGCCAAAGTAGGTTGTGTCGAAAGACCTTGACTGTTGAATATGCAACAAGTTCAGCCTCTCGATTGGCCGTTAGTCACTGTCATGGTTCGCTGACTTCGACGTTTTCACTATTTAGTTCTTCTCCGTTAATGAGAGATAGCAAACGCGTTCACATTCCTGTCATTTAGATGGTGTACATAGTAACATTTAATGAGTGTACAACACGCGCCGTGTATTTTTTATTCGCGTCACGCAAAACGAATCATAACTAACTATCGCCTTTAACACAAGGCTAGAAGGCCAGTGCAGTATTCGGTTGTGACTTAGTGAGTGTGACCGTTCGTCAGTCGTGTCGTCACGAAAAATGGCGATTGTGATTTGTTTGTTGAAATGTTGGAAGAAGTGTTTGCTCGAGCACAGCTCGCCCTCGGACTTCTACGTGAGCTGTTGGCAAAGCAGCCATCATTCATGGCCTCTGCTACTACTTAGGGGTTTCCTCTTCCTGTATTCTCTGAGCGTGGTTGTCGCCTCGTCGGTATTGGACCCATACCTCGGTTATCGCTTCATGTACTTCACTCACTGGGGATTCCTCGCTATTGTACTTGAAACAGGTTTTTCGACAGCTATCTCCGCGTATGCGCACTTTAAGCGACCGATCGGTGAGCACGTTTTTTGTTTTGTTACCTTAGCCATTAATAGAGTCGGGTCTTGTGCTGTACTTACTGTACAAATATTTGCGCCACTCGTTGCAATGTTCACGACATGACTTTATTTATAGATCGTTGACTTTCATGTTCAGATGCTGTATGATAATTACTCGTTGCGTATTTAGAGTAATCTTAAACGAATCGTCTTCAACCACATTATTTCTCACATACGATTTCCAAGAAGTGTGATTACTTAGTATGTCGTAAATTGTTACATATAATTCCTTTGCACGAGCGCGTTATATAATAATGAGCGAGCACACGTGCTAATCTCGGAGAGCACGTCCCGCGGTCGCGGCCTCGTGCTGGTTCGGCCCATCGCTGGCCTAACGACTAGCTAATTGCAGCCGTTCTGCCCCCTTATTCGAAATCACTTCTCAAATGACAGGGTTCTAACTGTATATTTGTCCCTCTCACATGTATAGACTCAAAACGAGACAAAACATACTTCTGTGTATATTATAAAGTATTTGCCGTAAGATTATGAATAGGGTTGTAGAATGCCTCTAACAAGTCTAAGGTACCAAGGTAATCGACTAATGATTATTGCCATTAGTTAGTATTTACTTCTTCAGTTCTATTTAAACTCATATACATATAAGAATTCAACTTCTCGAGCAATAGTAGAGTCGAAAGGTAAATTAGAATGGAGCATTGTTTTCACCTATGAAATTCTAAAAGTTGTGCAGTTTACCATCTCGCTAAGATCACGGTGATTAAAAATTCAATTTTTACGTAACACTATTCTAATATTTTAATCACACATCACGCGCACAATAAGACTATTTCGTGTAGAAATATATTTCTTATTTTTTTACCTTATATTTTCACTTACGTTGTTAACTCCATAATAGATAAAGTTTTTAACGCACACCTTACATTACTACTATGTTTAAAGACTAAAATGAATATGTAACATTTTTGTTTTTTTATTACGTTAGAAAATTTAAAAAAATATAACCTGATTGTGGTTTCACACGTTCCGAAATCCGTAAAAATAATTACTCTGTCAAAAAAGAAGACTCGGGCAAAAAGAGGCCAGCCCACTTGGATGAAATGCAATGCAAACCCAGCAATAGATGAAGTCAGGCTTTGGAGGAAGATTGCTGTTGCTATGGCTGTTTTTTTATGATAAAGATCCATCACTATTAAAGCATAAATAAATTGTTCAATTGTTAAAATGTTCGAATACAATATAATCTAATAAGATACCTAATAAGGTGAACTTCTTCAAAAGCAATCGTGATCTTACAAGGATTCTCAAACACTTTATACAATAAATCTTTGATGACGGATAAACCATACGTGTTCATCTCTGTTGACCGAAACATTAAATCCGGCTACAAATTCGTACTTAACACATATTTGGTTTAAGTTGAACGTAAATGAGTTATGACATCAGTCACAAACATTCGTCTGAATTATGATTTGACCCTCGCTGTGTGTTTGCCCTCTTGTAGAAAATCCTTGGAGGACAATTCGACCCGAAAAATGACACTTCTTTAAACTCAAACAGATAGATCTTGTGATCACTGAGTAAGGCCAATTATTTTATTTATTTATTATTACAACATTGCAGGTTTAAAAAACATGTCTCTAAATGTTTTTTATAGAAAACTACTAAGTTAAATAGAATACCTATCCATATGTCGACGTTAAATTGTAAAAATGTATTGTTGTTTTAAATATCACCATCGTATTTACGTACGCTATTATCTAACTATTCTGTGACGTAGGTTTTTAATGTGCATAGTTGAATACCTGCTCTGTTTATAAAACATACCGATTTTTTTTAATTTTTTTCTATTCATATTATTTTTATTGACTACGATATTAATTGTGATTTTCAGCATTTTTTCAGTATTTGCATATATTACTTCAACTAGTCTTAAATTGCTACATACCTTCAGAATCAGAATCAGAATCAGAATCATTTATTCATAAACATAGGTAATTACATATTATTGAGTGATGTTGGTGTTGATTTGAAACCATGTATGTTTCACCAATAAAGGTATATGAATATTTAAAATATAAAGAAAAACTAACATTAATCCAAATAAAATACATTAATCATTAATATTAAACTAATTAAAATGTAAAAATATTATCATCATTATAAAAATCATTAATATTATAGTAGCATTTGTTAATTAGTAATTTAGTTAATACATTCTTGAATTTATTTCTATTAAGTCTCTGTATATTGTCAGGTAATTTATTATATAATCGCGGGGCCATAGCCAGTACACTTTTTCTCATCATAGCAGTTTTACATTGCTGTGTATAAATATAGGGCCTCCTGGGGCGAAGACGAGAACCTTTTGCAGACTGTATAACCTTAAACAAATGAAGGTTGCACTTGACAAACATACAGCATTCCAAAATGTAGAGGCTCGGGAAAGTTAACAATCCCAGAGACATGAAATAAGGTTGGCAACTTTCTATGGGTTTCAGTGCACAGATGGCTCTAACACATTTCTTTTGAGCTCTAAAAATAATTTCTCTATAAGAAGAGTTGCCCCAGAAAATAATACCATAACGTAAAGTTGCGACAACATAACCGTGGTATACCATTAACAAAGCTTTTTGATCTACAGACTTAGATAATTGATGTAGCGCATATGAAAATGTATATAGCTTTTTGCAAACTTCTATGGATTGAGACTCCCAAGACATGTCACCGTCTATGATGACCCCTAAGAAACGGGCACTGCTTGTCTTATTAACATTTACCCCTTGAATATCAATATCCAGATTTTGAATTGGCTTTCTTTGAGAAAAGTGCATGATATTTGTCTTTTCCAAATTTATTTTAAGATTGTTATCGTTTAACCAAATGATTATATTTTTGATAGTGCCAGTTATGTCGTTTTTATAGTCAACGTTATCCTCGGCGTCAATAAAAACGGTACTATCATCTGCAAACAATACCAAAGGATGTCTAGTGGATTTGACTATGTCATTAATGTAGACCAAAAATAATAAAGGCCCTAAAACGCTGCCTTGTGGTACGCCATTTTTTATTTTTATAGGTTCAGATGTATATTTATTTTCTTTTTTAGAGATGATACATATTTGCGTAAGTTCTGTACATTGATTTCTGTTTTCCAAATACGACTTTATAAGATTAAGGCAGTTTCCACGAATTCTATATTTATTTAGTTTGGCAAGCAATATCCCGTGGTCTACGCAGTCAAATGCCTTTGACATGTCCATATACAGAGCACATGAGGGCTTTCTCACATCCATATTTGTTACAGCCCTTTTTACCAAGTCATAGATTGCCGTATTTACCGAATATTGTTTTCGAAACCCGTTTTGTTCTTTTATCAGTATTGTATGCTTCTCCAAAAAAATGTATATATGATTATGAATTATTTTTTCTATGACCTTTGATAAAATAGGCAATAATGCAATAGGGCGATAATTTGCCAAGTTTTCCTTATCCCCTTTTTTAAATAGTGGTTTTATTATTGCGGGTTTTAATTTCTCTGGGAATATACCAGTGTCAAAACAGAGATTAACCACATGACTTAGGGGTGCAGCTATCAAATGCCCAACGTGTTTTATGACTTTAGTACATAGTCCATCAAAACCAACGCTTCCCGTGTTTTTTAAATTCATAATAGTTCTGTACACATCACTAGGTGTGGTTGGTGCTAAGAATATGGAGTTCAAATTGCTATGTAAATCAGATAAATCTATATTATATGCGCATGGTATTTTATTCGTTGCTACATTCACAAAATAGTTATTAAACTCATTTGCAATATCTACAGGCTGGGTAATATATCGGTTATTTATTTTTATTTTTATTATCGGTTCTTTCGGATTATTGGTTTTAGCTTTATTTACTACTTGCCATGTCGCTTTTGATTTATTTTCAGAGTTGGTTATGTATTGAATGTTTTGTGCGCGTTGCGTTAACTTAATAATTTTTCTTAATCTATATGTATATCTACCTTCCTACCTTCCTACCATCATGTACTTTTGTACCAAATACATGTATGGAAAATGAGTGGGTGTCGTAGAAGGCGACTATGGGACCATTCCAGAGGATGGGCAGCAGCGTCTCTCTGTGATTATTCTCACCTTACTGCGATCGCCAACCCGCCTGCCAAGCGTGGCGATTATGGCAAATTCCCCTCGAAATTATTTTGTCAAAGTCAAAGTCAAAGTCAAAATAGGTGTCATTTAATATTTCTCACGTCTCACGTCACGTCACGTCTTCATGTCACGTTTATCCTTGAGGGAGGACTTTGTCCAGCAGAGGACGTCTTTTTGGCTGAGATAATGATGATGAAGTACTAAATGTAAAAACATAAGTATACGCTGTTGACTAAAATAAATTGTAACCTGTTTTTATTCCATTGTTAGGCAAAGTACTCTCTTCAACTATTCCACTCCTCCAGATTCCTAGCGGTTTCCCACCATCCTAAAAGGCATCACCCACCATCATTTTAACTAGAATAAAATATAATAAGTAAATGTTTCTTAATGGTGGCACTGGGCCGGACACGTTGCCCGTATGTCGGACGAACTCTGGGCAAAGATTGCCACATCATGGGTCCCAACAAACGTACGACGACAACGTGGAAGGCCTCGACAGAGATGACAGGATGAGTTGGACTCCCACTTAAAGAATTGGCACGAACTAACCCAGGATAGAGATAGGTGGAAGAACCTTCCCTCCTTCCAGCCTTTGCTCTGCAGTGGAAAAGTAATGGCTGATAATAATAAGTAAATGGTTTATTGTTACAGACGCCACGTTCGGGCTGCCGTGGTACGTGAAGGTTTACTGGGTGCTGTACAACGTCACCATCCCCGTGGCGTTCCTCATCACTGTGTTCTACTGGGGCATTCTGAAAACTTGTAAGTGTCAAAATAAATTTTGACTCGTTGTCAATCACAGTGTGTATCCACCAATTTTCTAGTTCTTTACAAACTTTTGTATAAAATACTAGCGGCCCGTCCCTGCTTCGCATGGGTGGACATTTTTTTTAAATATAGCCTATGTTACTCAGCGCTAATGTAGCATTCTATTGGTGAAAGAATTTTTTAAATCGGTCCAGTAGTTTTTGAGTTTATTCGTTGCAAACATACATACAAAGGTTTCCTCTTTATAATATTAGTATACACGTAGGTATAGATAACCAATTCTGGTTATAATATATCAAGGTGGTGGTTATAATATGTCAAATATGAATCTATGCGACGAACCTTCTACTTTATAACACACATGCATGCTATGTGCAACTGCTAGTCCAATGTCAAAACTTTTCTTAAAAACATCTCAAGCACTTTTAGCACTTTCGATCAATTATAATTGTTCGAAGTTTAGCACGTAGCATAGCTAGTTGAGGCGACAACACACGTATGTATGTTTTTTTCTTAAATTGACTATTTGTGCGATGGCTTAAACATTATTTATACAAGGTCCGCAAAATTATTTACATCAACACAAATAGTAATTCACCAGCATCGATTGGCATTTTAACGTTAATATATAATGCTAAACGATGCATAAATGTTGCACGTTACATGCTAATTTAAATGTATTGCCATTTGGTAAACAAACATCGACAACTATGCATCATGTATGTACTACGTACGTACGTGTGTGTGTGTGTGTACTTATACAAAAGCCTCGTTTTGAATATCTCAACTAAGTGGTGCTATTGAAGTGTAAAATATGTCAATGTCTTTGCTATCAATAGGGAAAATAGTTACTAAATGCTGGAAACTGAAATGAGTTAATTTAATGTGAAGAAAACTTAAAAGAGCATTAACTTATACACACCTTTGTCTAGTTTTAACTTTTATTCCATTGTATTAAAAGTTACATTGTTGACATGTTAATGCTCAGGTACTAGTTATGTGGGGTCATAGCTTTACTCATACGTTTGGCGAGTAAAATATGGTAACAAAACTGCGTGTAGAAATAACTCGCTATTCTTATTTACTATGGCTATTGTCACTATATCACTATTGCATGAGCTGTCTGGACGACAACTGAGGTTGAGGTTACTGCCCCTGAGCGCAGATTAAACTGGTATTATTACGGCTGATGTTAGGAATGTTAGGATAGATGAATAGCCTGGTGGTATTCTGCTTAGAAAACGACGTTTTTGTTTTAATAGTGTATTTCGCAAATGACTCTTCTCTGCATTTAAGTAAAGCAGAAGCAAAATCCAGGTGTGAGGACAGCTATTAGAGCAGGGTTGTGGGTTGTGTCACTGGCCGTCGACGTTTTGCCGTCCATTGACGGGAACCTCCTTCATACCTTTTTAGGCTTCCAATTTTTCACATTGATTTACTAGATCCTGTGCATTATAACTGAATCTTCAATCTGATCTGTGAAAAATCTTCTGAACCGTAACGACTTGGTCGTTCTTTTTTTTTGTAAAAATTTTGCTGATTTCCTCATGCGACTTTTTTAGGGGTGGCGAGAAAGTTAAAGGGTTCCTTAAGCTGTGTGTAACGAAACACCGTCAGAGGTTTTCTAGAGGGAATGGCATCACGTACTAGAACGTGTCCCCGTTCCCTAACTAGATTTTCCGACGGTTTCGTGTCAATCGAGCCGATTTTAAAATTTTTCGAACGAAATTCCAACCAACCGTATTTAGATTTTTAATACGTGTTGTTGGTTGGTTAGAACTTCGTTTGAATAACGACTTATATTAAAAATCGGTTGTGAATACGAAAATGCATCGACTAAATCGGTACGATATCGTTACGGTTTCCGTTATGAGAATCGAGCTACAGGCAGGTCGCATTCGTAGGTATATGGTCGGTTGTCGGCTTAGTAACAAAAAAAGGTGTGATTGTACCTTTAAATTAGTACAAGTATTAGAATTGTAAACACAATAATTGCACATAGATAAGATTAATAAGAATAAGTAAGTTATTAGTAATTCATATCACTTTTATATCTATCTATTATTTTATATTTATCATATCATCATATCTTATGTTATTCTATGTATATGTGTCAAACTAATGTATTTAATCTTGCTCGAAGCAGAGGCGAACCTCACCAAATAGGTCCCACCGGAAGACCAGCGCTGCTGCGACGTTGTGCTCAATGCCGCAGCAGCTTACGCTGAGGTGGGCTCTAGTTGGCCTCGCACACACATTGCGGTTTCTTTTCTTCTATTTTATTTGTTTGTTTGTTTTTAGTCTTAATTGATCTGTTTTTGCTTTGTTTTTATAATTGTCTTCGTTTTGTGTGAGGTTAATAAATGTTTTTCTTTCTTTCTTTCTTTCTTTTATCTTTTGTATTTACCTACAGGCCTAGTCTTTGATTTATAAAGGTGATTACTATAGTTTGTTAAAATATGTGAAGTATAAGTATTACGTTAATTGTAATTTTATTTCTTTAAACTATAATATAGGCTAAAGGAAGGCTGTAAACTTTATAAAATACAGTATATAATAAAATCTTTTAATCTATTTACGAAAAGAAAACAAAAGAAACATCACTTAATTCAAGACAAACAATAAAAAACCTATAAATAAAAATATCTTCCAGCTGTGGGCTCATAGGAACGGCCTCAAGAATGCTGGCAACATTACCTCTTTGGATAGCCAAGCTAATACGTTGGCAGAGGTAGAAATGCTACTTTAATAATAATAACTTAACATACTGACACCACCAGCAATTTTAAAACTTAATATTATAGAATCAGAATACGGTTGATTGGGAAATTGTATTGGAAATATTCAAAAAAATTCATTACAAATGTTAAAATAACAGAATGAGTGAGAAGTTAAAAATAGAATTACTTAGTTAAATATTTACGATTCTACGACAACGACGCACGATGTTTTGTTTACGGATACAATTTTTTTGTTGTGCCAAAATAATCCAGATTATCTAATGGTCAATATCAATATATCATCTATTATTATTTCTGGGGGGGACGTCGCCGGCCGAACGGACGATCCGCCCGCGTTGTCTGCGGGCCATTTCGTCCTTTTCCCGTTCTCCCCTTCGAGGGGGTTAAAGGTTAATCCAGCCCTCACGGCGCCCCGTCAAATCTTTTTGTCTTTTTGGTGAATCTTGCTATCTGCTCCACCTCCAGATCCTTCAGGTCCTCTATGTCTAATGTATCCGACCCCCATAGCTCCCGTCTTATCCGTGAGTATATAGGGCACTCAGCGAGTAGGTGGAGGCTGGTCTCTTCGCTTTCCGTGCACTCCGGGCATATGGGATCGGTTTTCACTCCTATCACTGTCAGATGTCTGTTCAATCGGCAGTGTCCTGTTATGATCTCTATGACTAGCCTCATGTTCTCTCTGGAGAGTCCCATCAGTTTGCTAGTCTTTTTCTTGTCCATTCCCTTGATGAAGACCTTCGACTGTCTCATGCCCGTCGATGATCTCCATCTTCGGTTGGTTTCTGCTGTAATACTACAGCTGATTACTCCCTTGGTGATGTTGTGCGCTATTGGCAACCGGGGTTCCGGTCCCACCAAGCTTTCCTCTGCTCCCTTTCTAGCTAGTTCGTCGGCCTGTTCGTTTCCCGTGTTTCCCTCGTGTCCTGGGACCCACGCTATCGTCAGGTCCGCTCTTTCGGTCAGCTTTTTCAGTGATTCCTTGCATTCTTTGACAATTGCTGATGTCGTCTCTTCTCTGCCTAGTGCCTTCAGCGCCGCTTGGCTGTCGCTGTAGATGACAATCTTTCCTGTAATATTGAGGTGTTCGGCCATCTCAGCGCTTGCGATTATTGCGTATATTTCCGCTTGAAAAACACTGGCGAATCTACCTAACGGTATAGACTTGTTCACCTCCGTCCCGTCTGCGTATTTGATATGCACACCGGATCCAGAGAGCTTTGTTGACTCCTTTCTGGAGCCGTCTGTATAGCAAGTAGTGCCTTCAGTTTCTACGCTTCAGTTTTCTCTTGTTCCTATGTGTATTCTGTATTTTTTGTCAAAGATCCTTTCCTTTCGTATTAAATCGTTGTTGGAGAAGACCATTGACAGCTTATCTTCGTAGTTTTTGCTTATGCTGGCATGACCCTCGTCCATGAAGTTCCCGGTCCATATGCCAGTGCTTTTTAGCTTAAACCATTGTTCAGTGGCTCTTCTCTTTATTTCTAAGTCCAGGGGATTTAGCCCCAGTAGGATCTCGAGCGCGGCTGTGGGCGATGTTCTCATCGCGCCCGTGGTCACTAAGGCCGCTAGCCTTTGGACTTTGTCTAATTCTGCTTTGTTTTTCCCTACTGTGGCTCTGTGCCACCATACGATGGCTCCGTGCAGGATCCTTGGCAGAATTATTGCCTTGTATATCCATAGTGCCATCGCTGGTTTCATGCCCCAGGTTCTGCCTATTATACTTTTGCACTGCATCATGGCCATCTTGGCCTTTAAGCATGTGTTACTTATATGGGTATTGAAGGTGAGCTTGCTGTCCAGTGTCACACCTAGATACTTGACTTCCTTGACTGTTTCCAGCTCTTGGTTGTCCAGTTTCACTGGTTCAGCATGTCCTCTCTTTCTTTTCTTTGTGAATAGAACTAGCTTGGTCTTATCAGGGTTTAGGTTCAGACCTTTACTCCTGCACCACTCTAGGGCTGCTTTTAGGCCTTTGTTCATGATTTCACACATGACACTGAGAACTTTGCCTGTCACTAGGAGCACGCCATCATCGGAATACACCTGTGTGTATATGCGCATCCTGTTTATCTTGATTACTAGTTCGTCTATTAGCAGACACCATAGTAGTGGCGACAGACATCCTCCCTGGGGGAGTCCTCTTTTCGCCACCACCGCATGTGTTTTCCCTGCTAGCTCTGTTCGTATCTGCCGGTGTCTTAGCATGTTTTTCACCCAGTCTGATACGTCACTGTCTATTCCTTCACGGCTTAGGGTGGCTTCTATTGAATCTGGGGTCGCCCTATCGAATGCGCCCTCCACGTCGAAGAAGCAGCCCATTGCGTACTCTGTATTGCTTAGTGATCTCTGCACTCTCATTACCAGGCTATGGAGGGCCGTTTCGGTGAATTTGCCCTCCATGTATGCGTGTTGGTTTTGGTGAAGTGGGAGTCCGCTTTTCTCTATTTGCTCTCTAATTAGTCTGTCTAGGATTTTCTCCAGTGTCTTTAATAGGAATGAAGAGAGGCTGATGCATCTGAAAGCTTTGGCTTCCTGGTAGGATGCCCTGGTTTTGGGATGAATACTGCCCTCACTTTTCTCCATTTCTTCGGTATGTGCTTGGTTTTGATGCTGCCGTTGTACAGTGCCAGCAGATCCCTGCTTATATACTTGATAGCTGTCTGTAGCATTTTTGGGAAGATCTCATCCGGTCCCGCTGCCTTATAGGGCTGGAAGGATCGGACGCTCCACAATAAATGTTCTTCGGTGATGGTTGTCTTCGGCTCCCGGTCCACTGTGGGTCCTGGGAGGATTGATGTGTCATCCTCTTTGTATTCCTCGCTTTCTGGAAAGTGTGTTTTCAACATAACTTTCATTATCTTTTCCGGGTCGGTTATTAGTTCTTCCCCGTTCTTGATACTTTCTAGCTTGCGCGTGTTGGCTTTGGAGAACGTTTTAACTAGTCGCGCCGCTTCAGGGTATTTTTCGACTCCTGCGCAGAACGCCTTCCAGTTATTCCTGTTCTCCCTCTTGCATTCTTTCTTGTATATCATCTAAAATAATATCAACTTATATATATTTTTTCACATAGAATAAGGAAGCATTTGACCTTCATCTCACCTTATGATATGTGATGATAGGACCAAATATGGGAGGGCACCATAATCCTCATTTGAAGAGGAACTGACTATCTTATATCTGTCAGTCGGAACACACAGCAATGCTTGTAGCTTTGTGTTTTTCTGACAAACTTAGAGAAAAGTGTACCTTGGAAAGGTAAGGAAACAGTGAAGAAGTCAGTCGACACGGCTTGGATCATGATACATCTCGGGCCAACTCAAATCAAATCAAACGATTTATTTGCGTGTTACTTAAATTACTTTAAATTTTTTTTTTTTGGAATGAGTTTGCTGATTGCCTCAAACGTCATTTTAATATTGTACATTGCTTTTAACTTATAAAAATATCTCCCAACTATCATTCCAGCCAGCAAGAAGGCGAAGTACGCGCCAAATCCGGTGCTAGACGCCATGCTGCACGGCGGCAACTCCGTGGCGATGTTCATAGAGCTGGTCCTCTCAGCTCACCCGAGCCGCCTGATGCACATCTTCCAGCCACTGCTGTTCGCGTTGGCGTACCTGCTGTTCACGGTCGCCTACTACTACGCTGGAGGACTTGACCCGTGAGTTTGAACTCTATTCCCGTACCGATACGATACAGGACATACAGGTTGTTTGGTAGGTAATAATATGTATCCCGAAACATAGTCAACCAAGTATAAATAATACCGTGGTAAGGTAACATACAAAATCATATTTATGAAGATTTACTTTTCCATGCAAAAACTCAAATTTATTTTATTACATTGATTTGTTCAACCCTTACATGTTTTGACTTCTGTTTCGTTTGGACCATGAGGTTGTCGGCCAAAAACAATGTATTAGTTAGGGTTGTCACTTTGCAATTTTACTAAGTAACAAACAACCTTAATATCTCTGCCATATGGTGCTTTTCAAGTATGGTTATTATTTTCCGGAGTCCTATGTTCTGTTCCCTATATGCCATATTCGGGATTATACCTACAGGTATTACCAAACACCCTGTATAAAGTAGGCTTTATACAGGGTGTTACCCTAGACCTAGGGGTCTACCACACGACTGCAAGTCAATTTGCGCTGGTGTACCTGCTGTTATATATATATATATATATATATATATATATAACAGCATGTATACCTACTACTACGCTGAAGGACCTGCTCTACCCGTACCAGATAAGATCCTGATTTACGAGGTGTGCAACAAGGCACTTCCCTAGGCGTAAAAGCAGGCAAAGAGAAAACAGGATGCATATAGTGTGAGTTTTGTTTACTATCCGTATTCATGCAATTATATTTTCGAAAACGAAAATTAGTATGGCATTGAAGCAGCGCCTCCTTGGCTAATACTCTTACGAGAAGAGTTAAAAATTTTCCATACAAGTTCTCGTTTTCGTTAACGTGATCGAATGGCGAATGAAACTCGCACTTGGCACCCAGAGATCTATGGATTGTGATTTTTTTATTTACTGGACCAGCTTAGTACTGTCAACCGAAGATACCTACCGACTTAATAATTGTTTTTGTGTAGATATGTTCAATCCAATTATTATCGAACTATTCCATTCTCGCAGTTGATCTTTATGTTTTTTTTATTTCAACACGAAAAGATTAGATTATACGTAATATCCGATTTGGCATATAAATATAAGGAAATGAAAACCCAAGTCTAATAATAACCATAGGTCTAACCGGTCTATAAACCCGCCAATATTCGGTAAACAAAATTATACTACTATAGATTTACGAACTTATGTTTTTTTTTACAAAATCATTAATAAACATAATCTATATTTAACATCAACATAATTTTACATTATAAAGTTATATTTAAAAAAAACGCTTTATTTTTTCTTTACCGTAGTTAGGTATGTTATGTTTCATTATTGTTTTTAATACATGACACATGGTACAAATTTTTGTGCTATGTTATCTATAGCATGGGCCAACCAATTAATAAATGGACATCCAATCTATTATTTCTGTCTCGTTCCGCAAACGCTTGTCGGGGCAAACTATATTTAGACAGAGTCAGCATTTGGTTTTATGTAAATAATGTGACTGTTTACTTATATTTAATATATGTCTTGTTGGCTAGCCTATTTTAACCGCTTTTATGCGGCGAGCACTGATCAGAACTGACTGAACTTGAGCGAATAGATTTTGTTAACATTACTGATGTCACGCGGAATTGGGATAATAGTGGTTTAAAAATTAAACTGGTACCTACTACCTACAAAATAATTTCAGATAAATCGTTATTTACAACCAAAACTTAGTATTCAAATCATTAAAAACCGATTTACATAGATTATTTCTGTATTATACAACTTTAATAGTTTAGATAATTTTACATAAACTATTTAGCTTATTTTGAATATAATAAGTACCTACATATTAAAATTATTTTTCCATCTACATAACATAATGATCCTTATTTATAGCTCCATATATAAGGTCACTTTTTATTAACTGCAAATATTTTGACAAAACATCTAATTCTATCAGAGAAATATGGCTCTAGCATTTTTTTTAAAAATTCAGACTAGTTTTTCTTTTACTTTTCCTGACACAAAAATTGTAATATTTTCAAGAGCGGCCTTTCTGTTGGTTTTTTTGAATGAAACTAGGGGCACGTGTAAGCGGTGAAGACATTGCGGCCTCTCTGTTTCGGCTCCTTTGAATTGAAACTACCGAAAGTGCTTTATTTTTCTTTTTAATTGTAAAGTCTTTTGGCGTTTTTCTTGAAAACTGGCGTATAAAAATTTAAGGTTTTTTCATGAAAATAGTTTATATACCTATGTTGTTGAATTTATCCTCAAAATATTTGCAGTTGATAAAATGTGACCTTATATAATGTTATTTTACCCTCCTATATAAAAAATCATCTTTAATTTTAGTCTTTGAATGCCTCTGTGGCAAAGCGCTTAGTTCGATATCCAGAGGGTTCAATTCCCAGGATGGACAAAAGTGTTTCAGATTTTTGGTCTATAACCTGGTTTAGTGATCGATCACCGACCCGCATTTGGCATCGTGGTAATAAACCAATGCCCATAAATTGTAGAGATAACTTGATTTCAAAAAAAGAACAGGAGTTTGCCCAACATATACACATTACTACATTTTTACATACATTTTTATGAAACCTTTTTTTAATGTACTTGATTTTAATTTCGTATCCTCGCGTATCATTCTTTGGAAGAATCGTTGTTCTTTTGTGAGTTCTGGGATTTGTCGAATTTTGTAATATTGTTTGGTCCCTTTATAAACATTGGATGGGTCTGCAAGGGTTATGTCCTTTACATTTACTTTATTTTACTACTTACTTAGTCTCCGAAGATCACACGAAGCAAACCTTGATGAGCTACGTTGCGACAGCCATCAATTATCTCGAGTGGCTGGGTAAGCATCGGTCGGAGGGCACCGATCACTCGCTTCGGTCATAGGCTTTGAAGTGCAAACCTCTCATTAAGCTAGGTATACGCTTCTCGCTAAAATTAAGAATAATTTGTACACCACAAACACCTTTGTCATTGAAACATAAGTAGGCGTACAAAAGACAATAATACAAAAGCATTTATATCATTTGCCGTGTTTATTGACCGGTAGTATAAAAATAATCGGTTTCCTGTATTGAGATCATGTTATTGTTAAAATGGCATAATTTTACATGTTTTAAATAAAATTTTATTTTTCTTACTCATTTGTAGGTATTGCTACAAACAAAAAATGGATATTATTTTGTCTGAATAAATCAATATTTAATTTTAACCATATTGAATATGCTTGAATACAATATTGTCGTATAGTAGGAGTAGTATGGTTTCTATGTCATAGTATAAATAAAACACTGCTATTTACAACACTCCACTCCCACTAACACTCCTTTCATGGTTAAATAATACGGTCACTTATCTAACGTTTGAAGTTGAGGTTCTCAATATAATTGTAATTTTATTTGTTTTTGTTAATTTCTTTTTTTTTGTTTCTTAATAATGTAAAATTTATGCTTTTATGTGTATAATAATATTATATGAGAAATAATAAATTGATCCACAAAAAAATAGTAGGCTAGCACCTAAAATGCTAAGTTAGCATCTAAATAGTAGTTTAGGTGCTAACTTTGTATTTTTAGGTGCTAACTTAGTATTTTTATGGGTTAGGTTAGGTTAGTTTGGTGATCGATTAAATACAACCCATATTATATTACTGAAAGACGTTTTACACTGATAAATAAATAAATAAATTGAATTTCTTGAAAAAAAAACATATTTATGGTATCTAAAACGCAAGTTCATAATACTGCATATTTCATATTTCGTAATGTGTCACTTCGCGGAGGTCGCGTGGCATGGCATAGCTCAAGTTCATGAGGCTGCGTTTCTGAGTAGAAAATCTACCAATAGGATTTCTTCATGCTACGCCGCCTCAGCGAGGCAAGTAATCCTATTGGTAGATTTTTCCGCGCACCGCTTAGCTACATCGAACAGCTCTGGTGGAAACGTAACCTTTTACTTGCCTATTTCAGTTTTCTGTTGTTTGACGCAAAGAACAATACTCAAAACTGTATGGACACCGTCCCCACCCTTGTAGCACTTTAAGACCTATGTTAATCGAAGGGCCATAGTCATCTTATCATTTTATTGTATGACAGCAAATCTGAAATGTCCATCCGAAACAAGTTATATCGACATGAGAAACCGGAATCTGCAGTCACAAATTATGTTGATGATTTTTTAATCAAAACACTTTCACGATCCAAAGAAGCTAGAGGTGAGCAGGATAGAATGAAAATTAATTATAACAATGCCGTACGCGCAGCGCAACACAATGCAGAGGCTAGTAAGTGCTGGGAGGTCGAATTTTATTGACATAGGTCAAATGCGATGCGACTTATTACATGCGTATACCTACTACCTCGCCCGCCTCCCGCTATTCTAAATATGTTGAAAAAAAATGTAATACAGAGATTAAATGCAAACTTTTTAAGTTTTCAAGTGAAACACTTGCTCGATAAAGAAATCTTCAATGACGAACGAGTAAAAACAGAGTTTCTCAAAGATACTAAAACATTCTATTAAACGTGATCTGATCACATAGAAAAATTGACAGAACCTTTAAAAGAATTTGAAAGCCTTGACTGGATGACTTTAGAGAAAGTACCTGAATGGAGTGAAATTGAAAAAAGCTTACAATACATAAATTAAAAGAGTAAACAAATCAAGGTATTATTTGATCAAAGTTTGATATTAAAAGACTTTGTAGAAAGAAAAATTACTGAAGATGAAAATAAAATTTAGGATCTTTTGGCATCGGATATGTGGGTGTTATTTTTCCGAGAATGTAAAAGTTTAGAGCAATATTCTGAATTACTGAGATTATGTGAGTTCTACTTTTGTTTACCAAGCAGCAATGCTAATGTTGAACGTATATTTTCGCTTATGAATCGTCTGTGGTCTGATGAGCGAAACCGTTTACTGGTATCCTCGGTTAAAAGTATTCTGATGGTTCAATATGATTACAAGGAAATGTCTTGAATTGAAATTTTTATAAAATACAGTGAAAAAATTAAACACCTCCCCGACCCAGCCAGAAATCGAACCTGGGTCTTCCGCAATCCGGGCGGCTGCACTGACCGCTATGCTACCGGGAAGACGTAAGCGCTGAATTTTTGATACTTGATATTATGATTATATCAAATCCAAGAGCACACTTTTGAAAGATATTCGCACTTCAAAAAATACTATTAGTTTGGTACAAGTAAATAAAATACAAATAAAAACATACTAATACTTACATTTTTCTTTAATTTATTGTGTCCCGATTTTATTTGACGAAAACGCCTCTTTTCCCGCTTTCTTAAACAGAGCGACCGATTTAAGTCAAGGGCGCTATGGCAACCCTAATTGGAAAGAAAAGAAAAAAGCAACATAAGCTGTCACATCTTCGATATTGGACAAAGGTGCACACTATGAAGGGTTAATGTCTTTGTTGTCCTTGTTATTATTTTAGACTATTATTTGTGATTATTTTATTATTATCTCTTTTATTTATTTTCTTTCTTAAAACTAGATTAATCTTAATTTTTTGTAATTTTAATTTTATTAAACTTTTATAATAATTTATATGGCTGTAATGTTTTTAAAGGCTGAAATAAATGAATTGAATTGAATTGAATTGAATTGATATTTTTGCCACATTTTTAATAACTGTAACTATGTGACTGCAGATTCCGGTTTCTCATATCGATATATTTTTTTTCGGATTTCAGTTTTGCTGTCATACAATAATATGGCTATGGCCCTTCGATTAACATAGTGCTAAAAGGGTGGGGACATTTTGAGTATTGTTCTTTAATTTATGCGGAGATGAATGAAATATGTTGTTGCCTTGGTAAAATGTTAAAAGTAACTTTTTGTTAACAGCTGTTGTCAAACCGTTTCGTTTATTGCCATGAATAAATTAACATAATATTTTTATAACCAAAGAAAGATCACGAACAGCTAAATTAAGGTGTCGCAAAATTTTTAAAGCTAATTGCTACTGTCAAATCTTGTTATTTCAATGTCAAATATAAATTAAAATACATAGACCCAAACTTGGCAATCGTTTTGCTATTAAGTCCTATCCATTAAAAAAAGATTTTGTACGACCTTCCTGATTTTTAACCAAATTCATGGCTTCGTAACGACGGCGACGGAAGACAATAGACTCTGGTAGAGCTCATAACGACTATAATCAACGCAGCTATTACAGCCTTAGAATAATAACGCCTAGAAGCCGAGTACGCGCACGGCGATTGAGGCAAGTTTAACCAAGCCATATGTGGCTTGGTGGGCCGAACGGCTCGCTAGTATCCAAGGTCACGTCGTGTCGTAAGGAGCTCTGCAATTTTTGTTTATAATGACGATTTGTGCCATCAAAGGGTGCTTTCACAAGTCAGAATCTAGCAAAAAGGATGCTAAGATTACATTTCACCTGTAAGAACAGCTAATGTGCAGCTAATCAATGTCTATTATTTCGTAAAACACGATATTAATGTATCGACATATTAATAATTTACGATTAGTAATATGTCATTCCATGTGTTTTGCTAGATGTAGGAAAACTTTTACCCCATTTTGTGTTCCGAGTTATTTTTATTTAGAGTTGTTCTTATCCAAGTCTAGAGTCCAAGAAAGACAATTTATCACGATTGCTGTTATCAAAGCGCCAGTTATTTAGAAAATAGTTACAGCTACAAGAATTTTAAACTGACATGCTGAAAAAATGTTATAACAGTATTTTTTTCTGACAAGACTGATTTTTGTGCAATAAAGTAAATGAATAAATATTGGCATTCTTATTTATTACCAAACATTGTTACATTTACATAACATTACATGTACATGTTTTCGTGTTATATGTATATATATATGTAAGTATCTTTAAATAAGTAAGTAGCTAATGATATGAAAATTGTGGTAGTCGTAGCTTCACCGCCATCGCCATCTAACTAAAGGCTAGAAATAATATTCAATGCATAATGAGATTAAATTATGCTTCCAAATAGTTTAGAAGTGGCGGTCCATTGTCTTTGCCTACCCCTCCTGAGGGATTGAGGCGTGAGCTATTTATGTATGTGTGTACCTTACAATTTTTACTTTTTTAAATAATAATCACAAACTTAAATGAAAACATCTTAATGTATATAACAGTCAATATTATTAATGTATGCCGTTAATATAATAAAATAATAATATGTAATAATTATAGAAGACAATTTTCTCTTTGTGACTATTGACTTTGTGGCTATTTTCACATAAAAACATAGAAGTAATTAAAAAAATCATATGTAACAACAATACAATTTTTAAACTATGAAACAAGATAAGAGTTTAGTAACTTACCCATTTACCCCGATTTGGGGAAATTACCATTTTACTTGCAACATTTATTCGTACGGTTGTGTGTGTAATGACAAGCTGCTGACACACACGACGGAGTATTTTGTGCCTCAATATTTTGACGAACTTTGTTTGACACTATCGTTCTAGGCGTTATTATTCTAAGATTACAGCGTACTCTGTTGTTTACGATCGTGATCACGGTCATACAATTTCGAGAATTCATAACAACAAAGTAACAAACCGAAGAACAACAAAGAAATGATGTTGGCCTTGTTGCACGACGCCAGTTGGCTTTATTTGGTTTCCAAGCATGTGATTGATGGAGCCAAAGTGTTCCTTGATGGCTGGGCAATGGCCTCTATTATTCAACTCAAGTTAAACACTACATTTCAAAATTCAAAGTTCAAAATTATTTATTCAGTTTAGGCTACAAATAGCTCTTATGAACGTCATTATGCCATCGGTTCGTAAGTCTAGTCTAGGTGGGAGACCTTGTACTGAGAAGAATCGGCACGAGACTCAGCAAGCGTCAAAAATATTGGAAAATACCCTACGAGTATCATAAAAGGACACATGGAAACATCACAAATAAAAACACAAAATATTAAGGACAAAAAAAAAACATGTTAAAAACATGTTAAAAAAAACAAAAGAGAAAAAATTATAATACTTATCTAAGTTTGCAAATTTACATCAGTTACTAGTTCTTTACAATGTCTAAAGGTCAAAAATTGTCTAAGAAAAAAAAACAAAGTTAAACTATAGTTAGTACCTAATAATAAAAATAATAGTATGCAAGAGCAGACCTTGAATTGATGGGTATTGACCTAATCACCACCCTTGCTAAATGCGGCTTGGTGATGATCAGAAACCTGGTATATGCATCTCAAAATTCGAAACACATTTTGCTCGACTTGAGAATGATCCTACGATATATACATATACGGATATAATTTAGAATTTTCCTACGACCATAATTTCATATACACATTTAGTTTCTAACAGCTATCGGCTATCGTTTAACCCATAGCTCCTTCATGTGATAGATTATAATATTATGACTAACACAGTTTTTAGATTGGTCGCTATGTGACCTGCATCAGCAATTTTAAATTTTAAAACGCAGTTTTTATGAGAATAAGGTGCTGCCTTAAACCATAAACTATAACTTTTCCATCCCTAGGTTGCCCTGGATAAATCGCTTTTAGTGATAAGGCCGCCTTTTGTACGACTTCTAAAACAGATTGAAACCTTTTTTGAAGACGTGTCTGTATTTCCTTCTACGAGCATTCTATACTGACCATTACAATTGAATATATTCCAGATGGGGCAACCCGTTCATCTACCCCGTGATCGACTGGTCGCAGCCGCAGCAAACAGCGGTGGTGGTGGCGCTGACGGCGCTGTTCCTCGCGCTGATGCATCTGCTGGTGGTAGCTGTGGCAGCAGCGAGGGACGCCATCTCGCGGCGATTGAGGGCAACCACCGGCATCTACAACGACGGCTTCGGAGAGGAATCTTAACCTTGAAAACTGACAATCTGTTCTAACCTAAGTGACAATTATTGTTCTCAAAAGTTCCTGTGAACATTACCTTGAAACGAAACGCGTCTGTGCGTCTGAAGCCTGATGAAAGGTTAAAAACGTCAGGGTAAAATAATATGTAAAATAGACGCAGTAGATCCAATTTGTTTAATTTTTAAAGGACATATTTATTGTACATGTAAGAACCCTTCAATAGATAGGCCATCATCAATCGGTAAAACATAACGTGGATATGACTTCATCGCGTCATGACGATGTAAAAGATCAATAAATAAATAATAAAGATATACTTCTCTAATAGTTATTCATGGATTTAATTCGTTATATGACACCCAGATTATGGAAAGACTGATGATATCCCATGATGTGACTATGTCACATCATGGCTTCAGCCATCGCTTTGGCTTTGGCTTAAAAAGTAAATTGAGAGTTTTTTGCACGAGTCAGATATAAGCAGGATGATCCAAAGTATCAAAGGATGCGTGTTGAAATCCCGCTCTGGGTTTTTATTTCATTTTTTCTCAACAGTACTACAGTATTGAAAACAGTCATGATCGAGATCCAATAATATTTATTTTTACGACAATAGACCACAGTAATTGCACAATATGGTCTTAAGAATACCTAACATATCAACCATAGTAACAACAACAGTGGGGAAAATAATGATCTCCAACAAATATGATGATCTATTTGTAAATATAAAAGAAAATGCTCTGTATAAATAGATTTCTTTTGTAGGTAAGATTGACAGTTTGTTTGTTTGAGTAAACAGCACATTATAAAGATATATAAACTTGATTTACGGTAAAGAAATCAAACCTCATAATTCTATTTCCTATATTGTGTAATAAAATGTGTTGAGTTGTAAAAACACATTTTTGATTTTGCTCATACCAATTTATCTATTTAAGAATTCTCTTTATTTTATTTATATATTTAAGAAATATATTTAACATATTATTTAAAAATAGTTATGGAAAGTATCCTACGATACAAGTAATTATGGAGTTTTTGAGAATTTTTTAGTTTTTTTATGATTTTTCTAGGACTAGGATTTTTCTACAATGTAACTAATAATGTAATTAATTTAAGTTTTATAATGTTTATAATGGTGTTATTTTGCAATGTTATCTATAGAAGTATACAATATTTCTTAGAATAAGAAAGCGAACTGTGATTTATTTAGTGTGAGTTCAATCATTCATTAATAAAACAAGCTAACTCAGGGGCAAGGAACTCCCTCAAAGAATTTTCATCACTTTATATGCCTTAAAGTTTCATAGTACTAACCAATACATGACGTCATTAAACTGCCCACGTTCATTTCTGACTTTATGTAATTTGGCAACTTATTTTACGTATTGATTTAAAAAAAATTGTAAACCATTCTCTAAACCAATCTTCTTATATCAATCATTGAAGACGTCCATATTTTACAATAATTTCAACTTATAACTCTTTGGTTTAAATCACCACTTTGTATCGAGTTAGATAGCTAGCCATATTAGCTATGTTTTTTTTATTATATCGTTTGTCAATAGTTATTAGTAACAACCAAGCCGACTTTCATATAATCTTACATCTAGAACAATCTACTTTTGCGCTTATTTATCATAAGGTGGTTGGCCGACAGAAGGTTGGTTGCTTGCGTTTCACGCTTCTTATTTTTTACAATGTCATTACTTTCAAGTTCAATACACCCGTAACACTCAGGTATAAAACAAAAATCTTAAATTAATGTATCTAGGTTTTTCTTTGAATTCAGACATGGACGAACTTTAATTATGTAATTAGTTACATGTCAATAAATTAACACACATGACACAGTTCAATGAATAGATACACAGAAATAGCATAACTATAGTATTTAAATATTTATATCCCATTAACCGATTCTTCTGTATCATAACTAAGTTAACTTTGCGATAAGTATAACAAAGTTATTTAATTTTAAAACAAAATATTAGTTTTAAGTCAAACCTGTAAATATTTTTTTTTAATAATTATTAAAAAATTTAGTTGAATTAAAAGCGACCGTCAAAATACCTACTATGTAATTTATTGTCCATAAATAAATAATTATGGTTATATGAATAAAGTTAAGTTATGTTTCTTTTTTTTGTTTTAAGTTTTGTTCTGTAATAAATTTAAGTAAATATGAGATGCATGGCTTATATAAAAAATAATACAATAGTTTATGTAATAATATATTATATAACTATATAAACGACCTAATCGAAACATGTGAAACATATAATTAAATAGTAATAACTCGTACAATGTTCTATTATTATGGCTGACTCTCATGTTCTGACTGCCCACAAAATCCTATTCATAACACCTTATTAGGTTAGGGTATCTTATTTTATTACTGTATTTGTGCTCAAAATAGATTATTTTTAATATTTACGAGTAAAGTCAAAAAAAATAACATTTTTGGATATTTTATTTGCTAACACATTTATTTACAGACATTACGTTACCTTAATCTATACTAATATGATAAAGAGGAAACCTTTGTATTTTTGTATGTATGTATGTATGTTTGCAACGAATAAACTCAAAAGCTACTGGACCGATTTTAAAAAATCTTTCACCATTAGAATGCTACATTAGCGTTGAGTAACATAGACTATATTAAAAAATGCTAGTGGCAGACTTAATGCCCCGCTAATTTCTACAAAATAAAAAATTAAACAGCAAACAATGAATCTATTTTTGCATGGTGTGTCTCATCAGGATCATAAAAACTCATTTTTCAAACATAAAAACTTTTTAAAGCAAGTAAGATTCTAGAAAGATAATTGTATATTGTATTAATAATTGTATACATAAAAACTCACAGGCAATAAGACAAGTCGTATCATCGTCAGCCTATAAACGTCCCACAGCTTGGACCACGCCCTTCCTTATGAACATGAGCATAATTATACAGGCTGGTGGGTTTGAACGACTGCTATCTTACGACAGCAACCAGGACAAACGGCTCAACGTGCTTTCTGAAACAAGACGGAACTGACGAAACGGACGGATATTTTACGAAATTTCTTTCTTTGTAGCACCACTATAAAATGGAATGCTCTACGAGCACACGTATTGCCTCCTTTCTACAACATAGGGTTCTTTCAACGAGGTGTGAAGAAACAACTTCATCATCATCATCATCATCATCATCTCAGCCAAAAGACGTCCACTGCTGGACAAAGGCCTCCCCCAAGGATATCCACAACGACTGGTTTTGTGCTGCTCGCATCCAGCGTAGAAGAAAGCAACAGGAAAAAAGAAGCAACTTGTTGAAGCAGAATCCTGCTTCAGTAGCTGTCTTCGCACCTGGACTCCGCTTTTGGTTAACATCAGAAAGAGTAAAGTCTTTTGCTTACTTTTCTATAAAAATTATAACTATTTTTATTTGGTCTCCCATCCGATATTGATACGTAGCTAACCTTGAGAGACCACAGCCCCTTCAAACCAAATAACTAGGTAAGTATATAATTTTGTTAAAATAAATTACTTACGCACATTTCACGTCCATCATTGATATTTCTCAATTAGAAAATTGCTTATCTGTCGCAGGTTGAGAACCAATTTGCACACTTTATCACGGAACAACAAAGCAAATATTTCGACTTTTGAAAAATGACTAATGATCACATGGCTTAAAATCTGAAGTTTATATATTTAGCGATTAAGACTCTGAAATAAGCTGGCAACACGAAGTCTGCACTTGCGTGATCTCAGTTTATAAATAGTAAATTTTTTTGTCTGCAGCCTGTACTGATGAATACGATATAAAACATGGATCTAAAACTCAAATGATCGACCTATATAAGTTCGAAATCGTGATATTGGTTCTGGTTATTTATTCAGCATACAGCATAGTAGCTGTTGATATGTTTACCCCAACACTTATAGAATGGCATCTCTCTGTGTGTTAATCGATTATTCGCCAATCGTTATTCTCCGTATCGCGATAACATTGATAACGTATAACTATAGCATTGCTAAATAAATACTGTGATCTAGTTACCTTATATTACAATTTGAAAAAAGAGAAAGTATTGAAAAATTCCACGAGCGGGATTCGAACCCGCACCCCATGACATGCCGGGTCAGGTGCACTGCCAACTATGCTATAGTCGCTCAATTCAACTTGCCGAAATTAATCAACACTATCTACTTTTACTTTATAAGCCAAAGGAGCCCTATTCAATGTCGACAACTACGTCATTAACATCCGATCTTAATATTTTTACAAATATTGAAAGATCAGTTAAGAATTAGGCAAGCTATATTTATGATTATTTACCATATAATCTTCAAAACTTTGTCTTTTTTCAAATTGTAATTTGTTCGCAATAATATTTGCGTAAAATTATATGTAAATAATTACCTTACATTACCATTTTTTATTAAATTGTATTTGCTTATATTCTCTATTAGTATTTTAAATAAAATTTTAAAAAATCTAATTACTTTTTGAAGCGTTTCGGTCGGTATAGATTGAAAATAACAAAAATAAAAAAGTTAACCCTATTCTTGGCATAGTGGATTATTTGAGACACTTTACTTACAAACAATTTCAAGTAGAGAAAAAAGAACACATTTATACAAAACACGCACATTTATACAAAAAAATATATAATTCCACAAAAAAAAAATCTGCTAAGCATATGGATATTTTGAGCGTAAACTGTTGGGTAAATACCTACTAACATAAAATGTTTAAATGAAACTACTTTTTACACATTTATTTGATTAAATGTTTATCCTGAAAACTTTAGAAAACAATATAAAATGTTTATTTAAAATTAATTTGTTATGTTATGTTTATGTTAATTTAATTTTTATTATTAGTCACAGCAGCTGCGCCTTCATCTAGAACACTTTAAAAATCGTTTAGAGCCAAAATAGATAAACTAATAATCAAGTCTTTATCTTAATTCGCTAGTGAATAATATTCACAAAATCACACTACGTCACCTCACCTACCTCGCCGCCGAAATCAATGATAGAGCGAATCACGGTGCCCTAATCAGCGATAAGGATTTTACAAGTCGCGACACCGGCGCTGTCGAACGTCTGTTAGGTGTTCAGTAACAAAGTTCAAAAATGGGGGCAAAACGATATTTTGGAAGGCAGTTCCAACTGAACAAGTTAGGTTTTGAGCACGAGGAAGCATCGGACTTTTTTCTTTGTTGTTGGCAAAAGAATCGTTCCCCATTACCGTTGTTGTGTGTGCGGTTTCTGGTGTTCCTGGGATGTACGGCCATCATGCTCAGTTCTATGAGCTTGACGGGCATGTCGATAAGCTTTGGCTACTGGTTTATCTACATGACCCATTGGGGCTTGGGCCTGATCACGGTGGCAAGTGGCCTCGGCTTCGCGGTGTCTGCAAGAGCTTTCTTCCTA
This sequence comes from Eudonia mercurella, assembly GCA_963082485.1. NCBI lineage: Eukaryota > Metazoa > Arthropoda > Insecta > Lepidoptera > Crambidae > Eudonia > Eudonia mercurella. The sequence continues at coordinate 5,787,796 of OY720023.1, read as the reverse complement.
GGACCTATTGGTAAGTAACTTTTTCTACCTCACTACCATTGATTGAATAGGCAGAATGGAAAACAAAAAACTGGCCAAGTGCGAGTCGGCTTCGTCTGGTAAAGGCAAACAATACGAACTTCTTCTAATGCTTCTTGATAACGGAAAACAATTACCTACACTTTACAACCTGAACGCCTAAACATAGCAACTAGTGATTCAGGCGGACGTCCACATTTTCATAAAAAATAAGCAAGGAGCAGCATAAACACTTTTGACTTTCGCGTTTCATCTCAAATAAAATATTTTACAGGGCTTAACGCAAACTTCGGAGTAAAGCGGGCGGGAAGGGATCAAGAGACCTAAAAGCACTAAAAGGCCCGCTCTCGAGTATCGCACACATAGACAACCTGTCACGGACACGGTATCTCGGAACTAGGGTTGCCAACCATACTTTAAAATAACGTATCCTACGTTATTTTTCATTCCCAAACTTTATTATTTTTAATAAAAATTGAGTATGGAAAATACTTTATTTTCGACGTACTGCGTGCGTTTGAACGGAATATTCCTGTTGACTTAATTTCTGAACTGAAGAGTACAAAGAAATGTGTTTTAAACATTTAAATTAATAAATTTGGAAAATACTTTATTTTTTCTTCAAATCATTTTTTTACACTAGTTAGTGATAGATTTACTTTAATTTCCTGAAAAATAGTTGGCAACCCTACTCGCAACAGGTGCGCTTGGACTGTTCCGAGCTGTGTCTCTTTATTTTGTGGTAGCTATCCTTAGCTTTATAAATACCCGACGTTTCGACGCCGAGTTGTACCGACCGCGGTCAGAGGCGGACTCAAACAGCGCAGCCTATATATATGTATGAAAAACTTATAGTTAGGACGTCACGTTAAGCCAGTTTAAATATTTTATATGTATACCTAGCTGGTAGCTGTAAGCAAGAGTCAATGACTAGGAAAGTTTTTGTTTACGTTACTTTGGAAACATTGATTAGTAAGAGTCGGTATGCTACTTACAAATCGTAATGGGTCCGGTCACAAACTACATTTTCGTGTTCACCAAAGGGTCATAGGCATTGTTAACGTAGATCAAGCTGATCTAAAACATACTTTTTGTTAGAGAAAATTATATCCATTATTTCGTTGGTTTTATTATAACTGATAATTCAGCATATAATATGCTCGCTATATGTAACACATGAGCACAATAAGTTGAGGTTTATTTTCACCCCAATTTTAGTTTCATTGTTTTCTCTGAGCTTGACCTATTTTTATTTTTAGACATTTCTGAGAGATTACCATGAGTGTGCTATTTGATACTAACACATCCTTATGTGTTATGTATCAAATTCCTCTGTTCTCGTTAAAACAGAGGAACATTTTTGAAGTCTATGATAGCAAGTGAAGTACAATTTAGTTTTTTGAACTTTTCCAATAAAAATACCATTCAATACTTCATTATTTAAATTGTATATTGAATCATCTGTTTCAGATTCTACATTCGGCATGCCCTGGTACGTGAAGCTGTACTGGATGGCATACGACATCACTGTGCCCGTTGCATTCTACATAACAGCCTTCTATTACATACTATTAACAGACATGGGCAAGTTTTTACATTCCCTCTTTCTTTAAAACAATAAAGTACTGTAAGTGGCGAGACACTTGCTGGCGACAGCATTTGTTTTTTTGTTTTGTTTTTTTTTATACGTAGCACGGCAAATGACTTCATTTCACCTGATGTTAAGTGAATATGGAATCCAGATGCGACGACAACTGGTGCAGCGTGAAAACAACGCAGCATCAGTTACCCTCACTCTGGCGGCCCACAAGATGCCTCTTCACGTCTCGTTTGAAGAACCCCATATCATAGGAAGGAGGGAAAACGTGTGCTGGCAAACTATTCCATGTTTTGGAGGTGCGACAAAGAAATGAGTCACCAAATTTCTTAGTGCGCGTTGGAATATTTGAGACAGTGAAGCGGTGACTCCGGAGAGCAGCACGTGTACTCCTATGGAGGAAGGGAGAAGGTGGGATGAGGGCAAAGAGTTCTTCAGAGCACGTTCTTTCTTCGCCATGGTATAAGCGGTAAAACACGCTGAGTGACGCAATAAATTTAATTATTCCTTACTTATACACACTTTTTTTTAATATATCTTACGGGTAAGTCTTGGCCGTCACCTCACCTCATGTTAAGTGATCATAAGACCGAAGGTGGAAACGCACTTCACCCGGAATCCTCAACTAATGAGGCACTGACGCTAATTATCTCTAGCTGCTGGAACACAACAATGCTACAAATATTGATGTTATGACAACATATTTAGATAAGATGGCAGTAGCTAGCCAGGCGGACAAACAAGGCCTATCACCAACCAAACCGAGTACACAAACATGTATAACGCTCTAATTGTAATCTATCAGGTGAAGAGTTCTCTGTGGACCCGGTGCTGGACGTGTTCATCCACGGCATCAACTCGGTGATGATGTTCGTACTGCTGATGACGTCACAGCAGCCGTCCCATCTGCTACACGTCCTCTACCCGGTGGGCTTCACGCTCATCTACCTGGTCTTCAGCATCATCTTCTACTTCGCCGGAGGCATTAGCCCGTAAGTAGTGTGCGCTATCGTTGATTTTCTTTCTACACTTCACTATGCTGCTGATGACGTCACAGCAGCTCTCTCATCTGTTGCACGTCCTCTACCCAGCGGGCTTTATTCTCATCTACTTAACCTTCAGCACCATATGCTACTTCGCCGGAGGCATTAGCTCGTAAGTAGTGTGCGCTACATTTTGACATTTCTTTTGATTTATATATCTTAATTTTTCCTCATGTTGTTTTAATAGTAACAAAAAATCATAGTCAAAAAGTCTAATCACAGCATATAAACACTATTAGACGACTGATGCTGATATTATATGGAGTCCTAACTCTGGTTCCAGGTTCGGCACGCGGTGGATATACCCCATGATCGACTGGGCCAACCCTGGCCCCACTACGGGGGTGGTGTTCGGTGCCGCCGCCGCTCTCATCTTCATGCACATCGTCGTGGTGCTGCTCAGCCTCCTCAGGGACTATCTCTCCAAGAGATACGCGCGCAACGAAAACTCCTTATCGTTAGCCCGTTAGATAGAATCGTTATTGTTAGACGCTTGGACATAAGCCTACCACAAACTATAATATATCCTCGATATACTAAGATTTTTGTGTTTGTAGCTTATGGTTGAACATTAATTGAAGAAATGCTTCGTTCTCATAAATTGTCAAAAATCTCTTGACAGACAAATTAATTAAAACACGTATACTTTGAGACTTTTTCATCATCCATCAAAAAATACAGTGTCTTCTATACAAAATTAACAAGCAATAAGTAAAGTTTTTTCCTAAATTGCAATGTATTTTTGTGGCTTCGAATTCGATCCATTTGTCGCCAACTGTACTTGTACTTACTAACTTATGAGAAGTTATTCTCTTAAGTCATTGGTCACAAAGTCAACTAAAGAAGAGTGTTTTTTTATTTTGTTGGAATATAAGCCTGCTGCCTGCCATCCTCTCTTAAAATTAATGACAATTAACTATAATTCGTTTTTTATTAACTATCTATTGCAAGTAAATAAAAAACACTGGTTCATCGTTTGATTAGTAAATTGGCAAAGCGGAAACGTTGAAAATAGTATTTTGTGTGTATATTATGTTCCCATTGCTGGGCCACGATCTGATGACCGGCCTTTGCGAAAGTAATCGCAAACCGGGAGAGTTTAACACTGCGCCATCGTGTTCCTCAACATTGTGTGCACATCGTTCAACCATTACTTCTATCAAAGGTCAATGAACTGGGAACTGATATGTTATATGTTAAGTCCTTGACTTGGACTTGAACCCACTACTTTAGTGAATTGTAATTTATTCGCAACAAAATTTGCGTAAATTTATGTATAACCATATTTATCTGTATAGATATTGTAGTGGCAGCTTTTATGGTTCAGAAGTATGGTTTACATGTTAAGCAGAAATAATATAAAAAAATGTATGTAAATACTTATGAGTGTATTGTTTAAGTCTTTAATTATAAGTCACATCATTGCGTACTATCCAAAATATCACCTGAAACATTATTGAAGTGTGTCATTATTTAAGAAATTAAGTGACGATTTTGTTTATTTATTTTATATTGATAAAATGTTTTTAAATTCTTAACTGCGTTTGTATATTTGCTTAACAACCTTATAATTTTATATGTATATAGCGGTGTATCCGTGACTTCGTAAGTATATACAGTTCTAGAACGTACGTAATGTTTTACTGAAGTTAGAAATATTGTTTCGGTGATTTTTTCAAATCTATTGATTGATTTATGGATCTATTGAAAAATCCTAGAACACGTAATGGTCAGCCGATGTCACTAAAGTAAAAAATTATACTTTTCTTTCGACCTATGTATGTGCTATTAGTATAGATAGACTTACATAAAGAAATTACTCTACCTCAGAATGTAGTTAAGTCACATTTTAGTCAGATTTCAATCTAGGAGGAAAAAAAGCAAGTGCAATAAACAACTAGCCACAATATTATGCTACAACACTAGGTTTTTTGTCGATGTTACTTATGCCTGACTTACAATCATAATCTTTATCTAAATCCATTTATAAGCTCTAATAAATTCAACAATATCTATACGGTCATTGTAAAGAGGAACCGTTAATGATAAAGAGCAAAAGCGTCCGAAACATATAGCTTACAGTTACAGACGATTGTCAACTGTCAAGATGGGTGCAACGAGGAAGTATTTTAGAGAACAGTGCCGAGTGAATAAGTTTACTCTAGAACATGAAGACGCGTCGGATTTCTACCTTAGCTGTTTGCAGACTAATCGTTCGACAGTTCCTCTCTTGTGTATCAGACTCGTACTATTTTTCGGGAGTGTGGCCATACTTGTGTCATCGCTTGTGCTCACTGACATGGAGGGTAGAATCGGCTACTGGTTGATTTACATGACTAATTGGGGGGTTTGTATGATCACTGTAGTCAGTGGTCTGGCCTTTGCGGTGTCAGCAACAGCTTATGTTAGAGGACCAATTGGTAAGTATTTTTTAATATTTTATTTTTACGGTTTAAAGGTACTGTCTCTATCTCGAATTGAAATCGTTCTAAGCTACTGAACAACTAGATAATATATATCAATCAATCTTATATTATGTATTTGGAAGCGTTAAAATTTCCTCGAGCGGGATTTGATTTTTCCAACACTTTTTTAAATTGTATTTTTTCGCGAGAAAATCTGCGTAAAATAATTTTCCATAATTTTAAATTATCTTTTTAATGACTTTTAACCGTATATATTTTTTCTAGACCGTGAATCCTTATAACACTTAGTTCAATAAGTCCTGAGACTAAATACTAAAACAAAGTTTTTTTGATAATTTTTATAACCATCAACATAGTCTCCTTCAACTGCAATACAGTCTCTCCAACGCTTCTCTTACTTTTCTATTCCATGAATGTTGAAAGATTTATCTTTGGCTTTAAAATAAGCCTCCGTTGCTGCGATTACTTCATCATTTGAGTCAAATTTCTTGCCCTGGAGCATTTTTTTCAAGTCTGCAAACAGCCAGTAATCACTGGGGGTCAGATCTGGAGAATACTGTGGACGAGGAAGTAATTCGAAGCCCAATTCGTTTAGTTTGGCCATCGTTATCATGGACTTGTGACACGGCGCATTGTCCTGGTGAAAGATCACTTAGTTTTTCCACGATTTCGTACTTTAATCGCTCCAATAATTCCATGTAATATTCGCTATTTATATGTTTCCCTACATCAAGGTAGTCGATGAAGAGTATTCCATGCATATCCCAAAATACAGAGGCTATAACCTTCCCGGCAGATTGTTGTGTCTTAGGCCGCATACGGCGGCTTTCACCGGCCACTCTCCACTCTGCTGACTGCCGTTTGGATTCCGGAGTGAAATGGTGAATCCATGTTTCATCCATTATCACATACCGACGGAAAAAATCTTTTTTATTTCTATTATACGGTGCCAAACAGCGTTCTGGATCATTAATACGTTGTCGCTTTTGATCAATTGTTAGCAGACGCGACACCCATTTGGAAAAAAGCTTTTTCATGGTCAAATTTTGATGTAAAGAAGTGAAAACACTACCAGTTGAAATCTTCCCTATCTCAGGTATCTCTCGCACTTTTACCTTTCGATCTTCCTTCACGATTGAAGGACATCAGGACTTGGTTGATGTTTTGTTGAGTCATTGCTTCATTTGGACGACCAGAGCATTCAGCGTCTTTTGTGTCCATACGATCGCGTTTGAAATCGGCATACCACCGACAAATGGTTGGTTTGGATGGAACAGATTCCGGATAACACTTTATAAGCCATTACTGTGCTAGAACGGTGTTTTTCCCCATTAAAAAACAATGTTTTATCAACACACGAAACTCATTTTTTTCTTTTGGGAATCAAAAAAGTACCGTCACATAAATATCTGTAAATCAATATTTAAATTGACCGATTTTCTAAAAAATTTAAACCATATCATTTGATGGCCACTATTTTCTAAAAATTAAAAGAGTTTTTAATTTATGCGCCATCTCCAAGTAAGTCTCGGGACTTATTTAACGATCTAGTAATTGTCAACTACTGAGGAGCGTAAGGATTTTTTTATTATTGCAGACTCTACTTTCGGCTTGCCCTGGTACTTGAAGCTCTACTGGGCTGCTTACAATACAGGAATCACAGTGGCATTGTTTATTACTATATTCTATTATGCACTTCTATACGATGCAGGTACGTACAAGCTTTTCTATTACTATATTTTACTATTGTTCTTTTTTGTTTCATAAAATGTCTGTACTTTTAAAATATAGAACAATTAATTAACTATACTTCCTCAACTGTGGGTTTTGGTTCCTAGCCAAGCTTCTTTACAAGTAGTACATACAAGTAATACATAAATAAACAATATTTATTTCCTGTATCTGATGATTCAGATGATGAATAATAAATAGAAATGAGAAGTGAGAAATGATGTACCCCCAACCCCTCGAGTATCTCAGTAAAGATGTGGGGGCTTTACTGAGTCCTCGGGCGGACATCTTGAGAGAATTTGAAAAGTGACGTTGCACTGTTTTGTTTCATTTGCCAACACTCATACACACTCACGAACACTTAACGGTTAATAATCTACCTTTATTTCACATTAATATTCGACATAACACAAATTTTAGAAAATAAATCAAAAACGCAGACATGACTCTTCACTTTCCCACCAAGAAGTCCGTACTTTTAGTTAATAGCACATTTTATTCATATTTTTTTTTAATTTCCATGATTGTTGGTTATTCAGTTCGGGAGCAGATATTGCGCCCAGCCCTGGACGTGTTCGTGCACGGCATTAACTCGGTGGTGATGTTTTTGCTGCTGGCGACGGCACGGCACCCATCCCACATGCTGCACTTCACGCAGCCGTTGGCGCTCGCGCTGGTCTACATGGCGTTCAGCCTCATTTACTACTACGCTGGCGGCGTAAATGCGTAAGTTTTCTAAGTTATATTGTGCCCATCCTACCTACAGCATTTCATGCATATCTACATGGCATTCAGCCTCATTGCCAGAGGTTATATAGACTGTGCTACTACGTTGGCGACGTGAATGCGCATTTTTATACTATACTCATCCCACCTGCAGGCGTGATTAAGTATATCCTATTTGGTAAACCTCATTAACTCCCAAAAGTTGCGTTTTGCAACAAGCTTAACTATTTTATTTGGTCTAAAGCTGTTTACCAAACTTATTTACAACCTACCCTAAGGGTGGATGCAACAATAATTACCTACAGTATATCTTTTTGAACTATATGAATTTCCATTTTAATTATATGATCATCATCGTCATCATCATCATCATCAGCTCATTTTATGTCTCCAATGCTGGGGCACGAGCCTTCCCTATGGATGTATAGGGAGAGCGGGCCATAAACCACCACGCGGGCCCAGTGCGGATTGGCGGTTGTTAACGACTGCTAATGCAGCCGGGACCAACGGCTTTACGTGCCTTCCGAAGCACGGAGAGGCTCGAGATGATACATTTTTGGTCAGCACTCGCAGACCGGGCGCGTTATCCACTGCGCCATCGAGCTCCCATATGATCCTCCCATTCCTCCCATTTCTCCATATATGATCAATCTTGTTCATTCCTAGATTTCCTGCTCTGAGTGTTTATGGCACCCTTTATTTAATTTATTTATTTATTAGAAAACAAACGGTCATACGGTTTTCATTATAGATTATATATAAAATGTTAATAAACAGACCTATAGTTTCCTTTATTTTTACAAATGTTAACACAAACTGTTTATTCTATTCTATTCTATTCTACTCTGTTCTATTCTATAAGCCTATTATCTAAGTTAGTGCTACTTAGTGACTTATTAAAATCATTTTACTTTTACTTACACATTGCCTGTATTTTGGGTACCTACAATAAAAAATATCCTGTTCTATTCGATATACTCAGGTACAAAACTAATAAAATCTATCTAAGCAAAGTGATAGCGATTATATCCTGGTTTATTGGTACGTTTCAGGTTGGGCGACCCGTTCATTTACCCGTTACTGGACTGGAGGGACCCCGGCGTGACCACGGCCATCATTTTTGCGTGCGCAGGCTTCCTGGTCTTGCTGCACGTCTTCATGGTGCTCGCCAGCCTGCTCCGAGACTACCTCAGCAAGAAATATGTGCGGAACTTTAACACCGTGCTTATAAACAAATAGATCAAGACCAGATGTTATCTGTTCATTTTACATATTCTCAGTAATCTTTTTAGTCTTCTCCGAGACTACTTTACCATTAAATATGTACGCATTTTAACACAGTCGTCGTTATAACCAAATAGTTTAGCTTTAAAAGAGACTGTTCTGTCTGTTTTGAGACTTCATCAGCAGGAAATATGTACGGTACTTCAACACTGCGCTTATAACCAAATAGATCAAGACAAAAGACTATGATGTTATCTGTTCACGTAATTATTCTCGGTCATCTTTAATCTGTTCCGAGACAACTTCACTATTTTAAAAAAGTACGCATTTTCAACAACGTGGCTTTCAACCAAATAGGTCAACCAGACAAAAAACCGTTATATTATCTGATCATCATCATCATCACTATCATCATCATCAGCTCATTTTATGTCCCCACTGCTGGGGCACGAGCCTTTTTTATGGATGGATAAGGAGAACGGGCCATATACCACCACACGTGCCCAGTGCGGATTGGTGGTTGTTCACGACTGCTAATGCAAGCTAGAACCAATCGTCTGTGCTTTCCGAAGCATGGAGGAGCTCGGGATGATAAACTTTTGGTCACCCATCCGATGACCGGCCTTTGCGAAAGTTGCTTAACTTCAGCACTCGCAGACCGGGCGCATTATCATCGAGCTCCTCCTGATTATCTGATCATTTTACATATATGTGTCCGTCTTTAGTGTGCTCATCAGACTTCATCAGCAGAAAATATATTAAATCAACTTTAATTCCTTGCCTAACGGACGCTCTGTACTACTTCTATGAACTGTGAGCTATTTATTCAGAGAAACCATGACGAATTTAGATATAAGAAAACTGCATTCATTAATTTCTATAAAAACTGCGTTGAGCTGAAATGGAACTGTTCCAAAGCTTTATACTTATAATATTCTAGAATAAGTACTAGCTTTAATTTTTGTACTGTATATCATAACTATTCATAAAAGTTAGCAATAGTTACCCAAATTTTATTGCAAATACCCATCTTCACCAGCTCATTTTGATGACTCTAATGATGAGCACGGGCCTCTCCATGGAGCCACCACAGGAAGAACGAGCCATATAGTTATTCTGTGCCATAAACCACCACGCAGGCCCAGTGCGTGCGTTATTGGTAGTTGTTAATGAAGCCGGTATCAACAGTTACGTGCCTTCCAAAACACGGAGGAGCCAGAGATGATACATTTTTGGTTACATAGCCGATGACCGATCTTTGCGAAAATTGCTAACTTCAGCAATCGCAGACCGAGCGCGTCTACCTTACCACTGCGACAACAGCTTCTTCTCAAGCGTCATTCTCTAAAATTTACGGCTGCACACGGATCTACTCGCTTTACTCATTATCTATGGCTTAACTAATCTGTGACACTGACGTTGGACTAATTAATAGTCCATAACACTGATTTAATGTGCAAACCGTACCAAGCCATTAATTTAAGGAATAAAAAAAATTAATAGAATGACATTGTTAAGGTGACAGCTGGTGACGGCAGGTGACAGCCGCGATCCGACTCGTCGCCACAGTGAATCGCTTTTAGCACGCCTGAAAGGAAAGGCATCTATCAATATTATATTTATTATATCAATCTATCAATATTGATGGGTATCTTAAAATGGTGATAAGATAAGTTAGCTATCCAGGTGGATTTAAAATATAGACCTATATTAACAATTTAAAACAAGGCCTAAAAACCTAACCGAACCGTAACCTCTAGGTTTGCGACCAGTGGTCTACCATCTAACTCTACTCACTAGACCACAAAGGCGGTTGAATTACTTATAAAATTGTATCTTCCTTGTTGTTTTGTATTTACATTGCTATATTTATATCAAGACAACCCACGAATCAAAGGCTAGTATTTTTTCAAGTGCTATTTTAGTACTCATCGCAAGACAAGCAGTTTGTCTTAACGTTACTAAGGAAAGAACGAACTGTGAGTACTTACACAAAGTTATTAAATCAAAGCTACAAATGAAATAATCAGATTTAGTGGATGGTAAATATTTGCCACCAGGTGAATGAAATGAAGTGAATCCCTACAGAGAAAAATATCGTGATATCGTATCGTAAACATAGCTTCGTGTTTCTCTAAAACTGCCTTTAAATCTACTAACTCTTGGAACTGGATGTTGTAGAAAAGATTTCTCATTACCCTTGCGCTTACTTCATGCTTTTGTCTTTGGGATCCATTTGATTAAAAACACCACTTTATCTTCATGATTTAAATTTTAATCAGTATTACTCATACACACTTTAATCACACAATTTACTATTCAATATTAAATGTAAAAATCTAAAGTAATATTAAAAAACATTATGTAAATATGATCTTTGACAAAAACGACCGTAAGCAATAAACTTTATTTCTAGACAACAATATTTTCCACATCTTATTGTGTGACGTGTGACGTCAATTTAGTATACTGCGAAGCCGTTCCTTTATAGTTAGCTATACTGGTTACTGTTTAAAACGGAACGCAGTCCAGTATACTGTCATTCATGCTGTCATCTATGTCATTTCTAGACGCTGTTGATCACGTGATCAAGCACTGAGAGCACTGAGAGCACCTTACCTCAAAAATGCCAGTGCTAACAGTACAAAAATGGCGACAATTTATGACGTCATATATTTCCCTAGGATACTGTGGCACCATACTGTCAGTTCATAACGGAACAAATTTCTCACCAGTAAGAGCACTAGACAGTGCTCACAGTGTATATCGGAACATACCCTAGATGTTTCAAAACATTCAAATTTGTTCTAAACATATATTTCTTTCAATTAGTCCAAAAGTCAGCCAGTGACAACCATATGAGAGATAAAATTCTTCTAAATCAATATTCTAAAACTGGATGCTGCCCAAATGAGTTTTTTGTCAAATAAGATCCATACGCTCCATCTCTTGACAACATTTAGGTAAAGCTCAACACCCTGTTCCGTAAAGAAGTGAAAGAGTTCGAGTGGACTAGAAGCAGCAATGTATTGTTTACCTAATCTCCGCCTATACTCTACCTACCCCTCCAAGGACACACATTTAAACTTATTTATATAATTAAACATACCCCACAGCCGTCTCAATTCACAATAAAAAACCAAGGTCAATATCAATTACAAAAATTTGGCTCAACTCAATAGATAAACGTGATGATTCAGACTGATAACAGCCGGCTTACAATCGTACCGTAGTAATCGATAACACTCATGGTTGAGTTTTGAGTTCACAAACGCCATGAGCGCGATCAAGAAGTATTTTAAGGATGAAACGCAATGGAAGAATATCGATGTGGAGCATTCGCGGCCGGCGGACTTCTACCTGAGCGTTTGGCAGACCAACCGGTCCGCCGCGCCGCTCTTAGTGCTGCGATGTCTGCTGTTTCTGACATCTCTGGCGATCACGATAACCTCCATGGCGTTCTACATACAAAAGGGGATCTTGAGCTTCTGGTTCATATACCTCACTCATTGGGGACTTACGGTCATGACAGTGGCTTCGGCATTCTCGCTCGCGGTGTCAGTACGCAGTCACTTCTACGGACCTATACGTAAGTACGTTGAGCTATTATTGTAAAGTAAATGTCACTCGCCGATCAAGAATAGCAGTTAATAACAACGACCTACTGCACTTTAGAACTAACCGATTTGAAACTTCTTTTGACATAACTGGTGGAGACTTGTTGTTAGCATGTTTTCTAGACTATTTTTCTGTAAGACTGCCGAACACAAATTAATAAAATAAAATAAATAAGCGTAAGATTAGTAAATATAGAACTAAAACTCTTTCTGTCTGAGTTGTAAGGCGAACCCTTTTTTGCGGCAACCGACAAGATATGAAGACACTATCTGCGTGACCTACTTCATTTAGGTACTATAAAAATTCTTGTGGAATGCTTGAAAATACAAGTTTTTCTAGTGGTTTTTACATGAAGGTTCATAAAGTTTACCGGCCAGGAGCCCAAAACTAAAATTTTCAGTTTAATAAAATTTATGTATAAATGATTCTGATTCTGATTCTGATTCTGAAATAATAATTTTATTTGGAAAGTTCCAGATATGTTTTACATTTTTTTAACAAAAGATCTTGTCAAGTGCTGTTTTGGTAATTTGAAAAACTGCAATTATTTAAAATGGCTGGAAACCGTTTTTTATTAAGTTTTTGCAATTAAGTTTTTGTAATATTCAAAGAAAATATTTTAGCAAGGTCCCTGCCAAATATATAGAAAAGTCATTTATATACTTCAGGATAATATTAAATATCTATATTATTAGAATTAGTTCATAGTTTTTTTCTAAAATTTGAGGTACCTACCCTTGCAAAGATCTTGTTTGGACTATACTCAACAACTAGCTTCGTACTCGTACTAGCCACTCTGCGACCACGAAGTTGCAAATATACTTATATAATATTTAAAAAATACTTATTATTAAGGGTGCGCCGACCAAAACATGCCAAAAATGCAGTCACGGTTAAGTTGATATAATTGAAAATACTATCGTATTAAATAAACAAAATATATATTTAGTATCAAAGGAAACGTGTTTACAAATAGTCCGATCCATAAATTCATAACACACTATAGTTTTTTTTTTTTTTTTTTTTTTTTTTTTTTTTTTATATTTACGGGTAAGCACAGTGCCTTGATCTCACCTGATGTTAAGTGATGATAAGGCCATTTCTACAATATTATTTAAAGTTGGGCAAAAATCATGAAAATTAGTGGCGGTGTTTAGTTGATATGTTATAGTTTATAAAATGTTTTTGTTTGGTTTATATAACTTTAAACGCAAATTTAGTTGCGAAACAAATTACAAAAACACAAATGTTGAAAAATTTTCCAAGAGCAGGATTTGAACCTGCACCCTTCTGACATACCGGGTCAGGTGCTCTCCCAATTGAGCTATCGTGGTTCTAACCAGCCCGCCGAAATTATTCAACACTATTTACTTTTTTACTTTGAAAGCCAAAGGCGCCCATTCAATGTCAAAAACTACCGTCGTTAACATCCGATCATAATATTTCGGAAAATCGCTTATTATTCCGTGTATTGACTACCTACGTGATATTGGCGGAATTCGTGTTCGGCTGTGGACACAAAACATGCCATGAATAAAAGAAGAAGAAGAAGAATTTTAACTGACGATTGAAAAATCAGCCCTAATTTAAATCAAATATTAAAGATTTTGCTACGTGTGCAGGAGGCGAGTATCGGCTGCCATGGTACGTGAAGGTGTACTGGGTGACGTACAACATCTCTGTCCCAGTCGCCTTCCTCATCACGGTGTTCTACTGGACCGTGCTCTACGAAGGTAGGTAGTAACACTTTCACGGGAAATACAGTTTTAGATTTAAATTGATTTTCTATCTTATTCCAAGCGCACAAAGTTCAATATTCGGTGGCAACATAGCTACCATTACCTTCGAAAGGATTACGGAATGAGTTATATTTTAATGTAGGGTAGTGGCACCGTGTTCGACACAATTTTCGTCGCCAAAAAATAAAATAGACTTCTTGGCGGGAAAGTGAAGAGTGACGTCTGCGGTTTTGTTTTATTTTCTAAAAATTTGTGTTATGTCGAATATTAATGTGAAATAATGGTGGATTATTAACCGTTAAGTGTTCGTGAGTGTGCATGGGTGTTGGCAAATGAAAGAAAACAGTGCTGTGCAACGTCACTTTTCAAATTCTCTCAAGAAGTCCGCGTCAGGACTTAGTAAAGCCCCACATATCTTTACTGAGATACTCGAGGGGTTAGGGGGTATATAATTTCTCACTTCTCATTTCTATTATCATTCATCATCATCATACCGGAAGGAAATATTGTTTATTTATGTATGTTTGTACTTGTAAAAAAATTACGTTGACACTGGCTAAATGTGCTAATCGCACAAAGCCATCAAACTAAAGGAAAAAATAATAATTTACGGAATGGCTAGGAAGCAGGTCTGTATTAAATTGTTGCTAAAAACTAAAATCTGTTGCTGACTTTAATTTTAAATGATCAAAGAAAAAAATGTCGATCACTCTGCCTGCCAAATACTGCTTGTGAAGGCTATTGAAGGTTGTGTGGTTGCGAATTCTTGATTAACACTAGTTCGAATAACAAAATGTAGTAAAGTAAATAGCCGAAATATGTTTCACTGCTAGGCCAATCTTAATGCGAGAGAGAAAAATCTTGCGCTCAGTGACATACTTGTTATTCTCCATTAGTTACTACAGCAACATACCTACGCATATTTACTCATGTGCCTACGCTGCCCGACCGACCCGATCCTTTCGCGTGCTTTTTTCTGTGTGCTAGTATAGGTGAACTGCGAGCTTGTGTGCGTGCGTTTCGGAGCGCTTGTATGAAGTGCCGCACTCTCGTTCACTCTGGCTAGGCTATGGCCCAAGATTTTTCAATCCTCAGATAAGTTTCATCCAACGAATAACATTGTCATTGTGACAATTGACATATTTTCTAAAGAGAATCTGGCATTATGTCAGAATGGGCGGTTTTCCGACACTCCAAAAAAAAAAAATTAGTTCCAAATGACTTTATAGACGGCGCTTAGTAAAAGGCGAGTCGCGAGTCCATGGACAGCACGTTTATGGCTGCGTAATATTTATTCCATTGCCTTTATCCAACTGTCAAACTGTGAACAAAATTATGCAAAATAGGAATAGGTCCTGAAATGAAACTACAAATTTTTTATTTTTTTGGTTGACAAGCAAAAGTTCACTCTGTGTACTGCACAATTTATTACAGCCTCCATGTACGGCTCGGCTTTAATAAAACGCCATCTATCGAGTTTTTTTTTGAACTAATTTTTATTTTCTAATTTGGGCTGTCAGAAAATCGCTTATTATTCCGTGTATTGACTACCTACGTGATATTGGCGGAATTCGTGTTCGGCTGTGGACACAAAACATGCCATGAATAAAAGAAGAAGAAGAAGAATTTTAACTGACGATTGAAAAATCAGCCCTAATTTAAATCAAGGCATCGCTACAATTGATGTGCTTAATTACCACGCTTGCCAAGTGAGAGTTGATGATCACATACTCGGGCATATCTAACGAATATATCCGAAACAATTGAATAAAATGTTTTAGAATAAGCTGCAAAAATTTGGCCATAAAGTGTACCTATAATAATACATCAATTTTATACAACGCATATTAATTTACAAACTATTTATAAAATACAGTGAAAAAATTAAACGCCCACCCAACCCAGCCAGGAATCGAACCTGGGTCTTCCGCAATCCGGGCGGCTGCACTGACCGCTATGCTACCGGGAAGGCTGACGTAATCGCTGAATTTTGTCACTGCTTTTTAATTTTTTAGTGCTTATAGCGGCACAGTGCCATCTATCCAAAGGTTATTGCAACCGATGGCTATGCAGATTTTTTTTGTGCTAATTGCTGCACTGAAGCTAAATTCAATATTTGTAAACTATTTATAAAATACAGTGCATATTAATTATTATCAACAACATAATAGCAGCATCAGAGGTAGGTATGCCTGATCTCCAATGGACCATAGGCGGCGGTGACCGCTCACCATCAGGCAGCCCGCCAAATTCGTTTGCCTTCTTATTTGAATAAAAACCAACAATTTCTAAATCTGCAGCTGGCGTTGAAGAGGAATTAAACCCCGTTTTGGACGTAGCAGTGCACGGAATCAACACGATACTAATGTTCGTCCTGCTGGCGACGGCATCGCAGCCGAGCCGCCTGCTCCACATCTTCCACCCGCTACTCTTCGGGCTAACCTACTTCATGTTCAGCCTCGTCTACTACCTAGCGAGTGGAACTGACGCGTAAGTTATCATCAGTTCCCGTAAATGTTCCTGGCGAACGGCGGCGGCGTCGCAACCGAGCTGCCTGCTCCACATCTACCACCCGCTACTCTTCGCGATAATTTACTTCATATTCAGCCTAATCTACTACCTAGCGAGAGGAACTGACGCGTAAGTTATCATCTGTTCCCGTAAATGTTTCTGGCGAACGGCGGCGGCGTCGTAGCCGAGCTGCCTGCTCCACATCTACCACCTGCTACTCTTCGCGATAACCTACTTCATATTCAGCCTAATCTACTACCTAGCGGGAGGAACTGACGCGTAAGTTGACGCGAAGGCGAATCAGGGGGCGATTTTACAACCGGTGACTCATTCTCACGCTATATCAATTATGAGTGCTCAATTTTCCCTTATTCAAAGTCACTGGTAAATTATTTTTGACACCTTATCTTAATAATCATATTGTAATTGTAAATAATGCAAAAAATATTAAATTTCATAGTATATTTCATTTCACTTTTAATTTCGAGATCACTGGTGAGATTCGCAAACCCGAAAGATCGAAAGCTGTCACTAATTTAACCTGATGCAGCGACAGACCTAAGCGGTACCTTTTTCATCTATACATATATGTAGTCAGAAACAGTAGCTGACTAATGCTTATCAATGAAGCTGTGCACATCTGTGACCTGCTTCACAAATTAAATGCTGACATAGACATGAGTATCCATGGTAAATTATACACAACTGCAACGGTTATGATAATAAATTGAAACAATGGGTAAAGGATAACAAATTATAGCGAGACAATGCTCTGTTTTAAAGTGATAGAACACGAATCAGGTTTTGTATTTTCACAGTGACACTAATGTTTATGATTCTTTATGTACAGTCACGAGCATTAACATGTATACACTTTTGACTAGTTTTGACTCTTACTCCATTGTATTAAAGGTTATGTTGGTGAGTACTCGTGACCGTACTTACGACTGTTCGGTTAATAATTACAAAGGAACTTAAATTAACTTGAAATAACGATACCTGTATGAAGTTAATCAAAAACTTAGAAAAGAAGACTAATCACCTGTTTAATTGGTTTATAGAATCGTAGTGGTAACTATAAATATATTATTGACATGCAATGAAACAGTCTGACAAACCATGTCAACACCTGTATAAAAAGGAATGGTACAAAGAAAACTGTAGGTAATTATAACTCGTGTAATTATAACGCTATTTACTCGTAGTTTTTTTCGATAATGGGATAAATCAGTCGCTCCCTACGGTCCCACTAGACGCACTCGCTCTCACAATGTTATTGTATAAGTTCACATTTTATCAACTGCAAATGTTTTGAGGATAAATTCAACAACATAATATAAACTATTTTCATGAAAAAACCTTAAATTTTGATACACTAGTTTTCAAGAAAAACACCAAAAGACATTTCGATTAAATAGAAAAATAAAGCACTTTCGGTAGTTTCAATTCAAAGGAGCCGAAACAGAGAGGCCGCAATGCCACGGTAATAGTATCTAACAGTAGTGTAACTCGGCCCTATCTTTGAAATAAATGCCTACAGCCGCGCGGTACGTAAACACGCAATAGGGCTGCCCACCTACACAGTACCTATTTTAATTACATCTGCCTACTTTAATTGAGTGAATGTATTTTGTGATAGAGGAGCTCGCAGTGGCTAAACCGCCCGGTCTGTGAGTGCTGAGGTTAAGCAACTTTCGCAAAGGCCGGTCATCGGATGGGTGACCAAAACTTTATCATCACGAGCTCCGTTCTCCTTATCCATCCATAGGGAAGGCTCGTGCCTCAGCAGTGGGGACATATAAATGAGCTGATAATGATAATAATGATAATGATGATTTTGTGATTGTATTATTATATTTTTTATTTAAACAAATAAAATATGTTGTGAATGAAATAGGAAGTGTTCAATAAAAATGCATGTTGTTTTTTATTTTTAATTAAAAAACTATGCTTATAATATGTTTGATTTAAGACTTAATAATAAATCAGCCTTATAAATTTGCGACCGAAAAATATTTGCGCCTCGACTGAGACGTACGAAATGCTTTATTATTAAATTTAATAGTGCCGAGTGCCGTTTATCGAGTTTCGAAACTAAATAAAAGCTTGTAAAATACATATCGTCTGCAGCTATCTAAATGTTTCCACTGTAGGTTGAATTGAAATTATTTATTTATTCTTCCCGTACGACACAAAATGCTACTTGGAAAAGGAGCACGGCCTACCCTCCAGAGGGTTACAATATCCACCACATTGACCCAATAGGTGTTGGTGGATATCACAACACAAGTCCTCAAACATGCCAGGTTCTTGGACTTGTTGATCACTCGGAGTGTAGGTAGTTTCGCTGTTAAATAACGCGTGATCGCAAACGATTTTCAACTTAAAAGTAGTTCTCCGCCAACTTGGTCGATAGCATCACCATTTATTAGTCTCATAATAATTTCAAAATCAATCAATCGTTTAATTTGATAATGCTTCCCAAAACCTACAACCCGGAGGTTTTAACACGATCGTACCTATTATCGTATCATGAACCGCCTATAACTACCTAGTTCACTCGTGTATAACTTTCCTTTGCCCTATTCACTTATTTTTGTTAATCCAGGCATTTTTTCGAAGGAAGAAACGAAATACTTATCCATTAAAAAAGACACGAATTGTGTACCTACTAGTAAGTACATAAATAAAAACATTTTATAGGCTTACCTTTCGGAGTTTCCAGGTAATCTAAAAAATGTTATTTCTGAGTGCGTTAGTGAAGAATTGATGCAACCAAAAACAGCACAATATATTCTATAATTGCTCTTTGCCATACTAAGTAAGTACTTAAACTTATTTTAATCAAAAAAACATAACACTCCTTTTTTCGGCAGTCGTGTAAAAATCGCACGCTTTCTGTTTAAAAAATAATACACCGTCCGTTGGTCACTGCGGCACATTCGCGACTGTTGCATGCCGAGCTCATGCCGAGATCCGAGCGCGTAGGTATAGCTCGCGCTTCGTCCGTTTGTATGAAGTTACACTACTGTTAGATACTATTACCGTGGCAATGCCTTCACCGCTTACACGTGCCCCTAGTTTCATTCAAAAGAGCCGACAGAGAAGCCGGTCTTAAAAATATTACAATTTTTGTGTCAGGAAAAGTAAAAAAAACTAGCCTGATTTTTTTTTTAAATGCAAGGGCCTTATTTCTCTGACATAATTAGATGTTTTGTCAAAATATTTGCAGTTGATAAAAAGTGACCTTATATATGACTGTAATGGCTTTTGTTTGCAGGGATGGAAATCCTTGGGTGTACGCTGTGTTGAACTGGCGACGGCCTGGTCAGACGCTGGGCGTGGGTGCGGTGACCGGGTTGCTGCTGGTGCTCCTGTACGCGCTGGTCATCAGCTTGGCCCAGGCCCGCGACGCTGTCTCCAAGATATACATCAAACCGAACCCAGACGCCACGCCCGCCGAGAACGTACCGCTGAGGCAACCGCCCTTAACCCACGTTTAAACTATAGTTTACTTATAACATTACAGACTTATAAATTGAATACAGACTCGTCGTATGAATTCGAAACATACCGTTGACCCAATATTAGACAGTTTGAGAACCTTGAACTGAAGAGAACTGGCAAAGACTACAGAATGTTTAAGAGTTACATAAGGTGGTTGACCAATCTTGATATTGAATGAAGTTATGATTTAAAACAAATAAGTTTTAAGTAATAAAAAAGCAGCTAGGAATTAATAATCATTTACCAAATTTATTTATTTTTACGGTAAACCGGCAAATGTAATAAATTATTTAATGAATGAGATGAATAAATGATTTAAACGTAACAAATGTTTTGTCTTTCGGCAAAGACAAAAAATGTAGCAATCGCTTCTCTTCTTTCTATGGATGATTAGAATATAGACCATAATATTAGCATCCATAATTTAAAATTCATTAAACGCCTTAAGCTTAAAACACATAATTTAAAAAGGGAAATACTATACCTTAAGTTATAAATATGAATAACGAAAATATACATACATAATGTATAAAAGACATAAAATGGTTACAAGTTACTTTTTTAAGCTCATAATAGTAGTTTATGCAACTGTCATATAATGAAGGGTATTAAAACACGAGTGTGAGTTTATGAAACGAGCGCAGCGAGTTTCATAATAGTAATGAGTGTTTTAATACCCGTGTTATATGCAGTTGCATACACTACTTTATCTTCACTAATGCAATTAGTCAAACAACAAGAGTAAAAGCTGACAATAGTTTATTTATAATAATAATTGTTCAAATTTTGGATGGTACAATTTTGAAAGTTAATGTTAATTACCAACCAAACCAATCCATCCACCATCCAATAACCAATGAGAGCGCAGCTGCGCGCGCAGGGCCAATCAGGAGCGAGCGCGCGCTGTTCTTTTTTTATTCAATTGGCACAAGATCTTACCAAAGAGTTTTGTGTATGTAAGTTTAGTAGTTTCGACGAAGTTTTCACGTATAACCCAACTGTTTTCAAAAGCCAGCCTAATATCAAAATTTTATACAACTTGTATGAGGATTTTGACATAAGGCTTGCCAGGTTAATTGGTCGCGTTTTATTGATGTTATAATGAGATTTTACGATATCGATGTGGATATTATACCATCATGTGAAATTGCTTAAATTGAGTGTTTTGTTGTCTGCGCTATAACAGTAGTAATTATAAGTCAAGTATTGGAAACATAAGTAGAATGTTACAACATTAGTGTAGATAAAAATATAAACTCATAGCCTAAATATATACTATAATGCGAAATACCTTTAAAACTTTAACTTGGCTCTGGCACTTCGACGGTCTAAGTATTTAGGTATATAGTATAAATTATTATATTATAAATTATTATTAAACTATTATGCATTCTAATTGTTATGCGAAAAAAGATGTCAATTATTTAAAGATTTCAAAAATATGACAAATAATGTCATGCATTTTAACATACAACTTGTCGACTCTGCAATACTTAATGAGATGCCAATATTAATATAGACGTAGTTATATGGTTGTTAACGAAAATTATACCTTAAATTAATTTAAAATTATATATTTAATATTATAAAGTAGAAAAGCCAACGTCAACCTTTTTCTTTAAATAACGGTTTTACCTCATAAATTATTGTTCTAAAGTTAGTTTACTCATAAATTAAAGACGTGAGCGCAATGTATGTGTACTTTACTTTATAAAGTTTAGCTCTGAATTATATTAAGTTTTTGTACCTATAAGTTATGTACAAATAAAGTTTAAAAAAACACGACTGCCATGACAAAAAAGGCAAAAAAAAAAGAACTTAAAGGCAAAAAACAAGATTTATCTGTATTTATTAAAGTGAAATGTCACTCATTCACTCACTGACTATCTTATATAAAAAATCAAAACTACTTGATTAATAAAACTGAAATTTTCATGGCAGTCGACCTTATAAATAAGAAAGTATTCCGCAAAGCGGTCCCCCGATTGCGAAGAAAATTTCAGTTTTAGTTCTTTTTTTGCCTTTTTTGTCATGGCAGTCGTGTTATTTAAATTTTTTTATATATTTTTTTTATTTTGTACCTTTTAGTGATAAGTTTAAATAAGAAAGTATTCCGCAAAGCGGTCCCCCGATTGCGAAGAAAATTTCAGTTTTAGTTCTTTTTTTGCCTTTTTTGTCATGGCAGTCGTGTTATTTAAATTTTTTTATATATTTTTTTTATTTTGTACCTTTTAGTGATAAGTTTAAATAAGAAAGTATTCCGCAAAGCGGTCCCCCGATTGCGAAGAAAATTTCAGTTTTAGTTCTTTTTTTGCCTTTTTTGTCATGGCAGTCGTGTTATTTAATTTTTTTTATATATTTTTTTTATTTTGTACCTTTTAGTGATAAGTTTAATTTTAATTAAATATGTCATGCTAGGTAATTTAATTTGTAAGCATTTTTATACAAAAAGAAACAAAAATTAACCTGTACAGACATCATGCTAATCATCAAGTTCTAGTCTCTAACTCCAATAATGATGAATTTTCATCATACAAAATCTCATCCCCTATTTTACCCACATAGGAGTTGAATTTCCAAATTTATAGGAACGATGCAAGGATTGTAACGATACCTCATATATCTAAATCGGTTCAGGCGTTTAGAAGTAATGGTGGAATTAAGAAACATCTGTAGCGTTTTCCACATTCGACCTCTTTTTATTTATTTTTTTTTCATTTTGTTGATGGCTTTGTGCGACTGGCACATTTAGCCAGTGTCAAAGTAATTTTTCTAACAAGTAATACATAAATAAACAATATTTCTTTTCTGTATGATGATGATGAATGATAATAGAAATAAGAAATGATATACCACCCAACCCCTCGAGTATCTCAGTAAAGATGTGGGGCTTTACTAAGTCCTCGGGCGGACTTCTTGAGAGAATTTGAAAAGTGACGTTGCACTGTTTTGTTTCATTTGCCAACACTCATGCACACTCACGAACACTTAACGGTTAATAATCCACCATTATTTCACATTAATATTCGACATAACACAAATTTTAGAAAATAAAACAAAACCGCAGACATGACTCTTCACTTTCCCGCCAAGAACTCCCTCTTTTTATTTCCGCATAAAAAAAAAAAAATTTTTTTTCACTGACTTTTAGCGGATGAAGTTTAGAGGAATTTAGAGATGACAGAGAGAGACGTCGAGATTTTTTCGCTTGGAGTTTTTTTGGAATTGGATTGGGATTTGGAATTCTTTGAATTTCTATTTCTTACGTCACTTGGCCTTGTTCTCACCTGATGTTAAGTGATCATGAGGCCAAAGGTAACAGCGCATTTCACCCGGGATGCCCCACTACTGAGGCACTGGCTATCTTATCTCTAGCTGTCGGAATACAACAATGTGACAAACATTGATAACGCAACAAATATTTATAAACTGGTTATTTCCATTTCAGGGTGCCAAGTGCGAGTTTAATTCACCATTCGGTCACGTTAACGAAAACGAGAATTTGTATGGCAAAATTTTAACTCTTGTCGTATGCCGCCAGGAGGCGCTGCTTCAATGCCAAACAAATTTTCGTTTTCGTAAACGTAATCGAACGGTTTACTATCCGTATTCATTCAATTACTTACGTCGCAAGAAAACGTGAATTTGTGCACAAACATACGAGAAGAGTTGAAATTTTGCCGCACAAATTCACGTTTTCGTTAACGTGATCGAATGTCAAAAAGTAACTTACACAAACACAAAGCGCTATGCATGCTTCGTATTTCGTTCCTTAAATTAAAATTTTCAACATCCACACGACTGAAATGGAAGATGTTACGTTGTATAAAATTATATTTCCAATGCGATTGGAAATAGCCTAGCGATCCCTCAAACCAAAATATTGTTAAGTATTGAAGCGCATCATTGAAAAAATAATTTCCGCAAAGTATCATAATAAGTGCATCCTACTATTGTTAACTTACCAACTCTAAGCAGCTGAAATGTTTTCAAAACGTTGTCTCACTCTCAAACTTGATTGTTCTGCACTTTACATACGCACTAAACATATTCTAGATCATACATTACATCTTCAATACTACGCATTCATACTCATAATTGGTATATACATTTACTTTTACTCTAAAAAATAATAGTAGTTACACTTATTAGGTTACACTTATAATATGATGAAAAGGTATGATGATGATGTTTTAAATGTACTCAATCAAGAGTATCTAACCATGTTATGCAGATGCAGGTCGGTCGGGAGTCGTGTAACGAACGAATATTCTTATTCATCTATGAAGTTATGTTTATCTATATCTTTATGATGTTTGTCAATCATAAGTCATGTCATAGCATAGTGGTAATGACTGTAAATAAACACAAATATTTTTATCTTTCGTCATAATAGTTGGATGAATTAATGCCACTAACTTTAAGAGTCTTCTTAGTCTTACCAAAAATGTAAGTATTTAACGTAAGTACCTACTTAATGCTGTGACGTAGCAAAGTATAGCCTATGTTACCAGCAAGGAATGTAGCATTCTATCAGTGAAATAATTTTTGGCATTGGACCAGTAAGTAGTTTCAGAGATTAGCCTCGATATACAAACAAACAAACAAAGTCACAAGCGATACCTCTTTATTAATAGTAGGTATAGACTACTTCTCTAAGTGCAGACAGCCAAATGCTGTAAGAGTTTATAATAAATAATAATAAAGTACGGTAGATTTACTTGAATTTGGATAAAATAGAAAACTTGTAATGACAATGCTCAATGTTCATAGCTAATTGATATCAAATCTAATTAAAGGTCAATTTACATAACTGCAATAGTCATCTCATCTTCTATCTGTTGTTAACCAACAATAATGCGTAAAAACCAATTGGATTAAGAAAATATTACATAAGTTAGCTGCGTTTGCGCAAGTTTCGCGAAGTTGCGGCTCTACGACTCGCGTGCGGGTCAGTCGCGCCGCGCGCGTGCGCACACCACCCGCTCCGAGCCACCGCCAGCCGCTACCGAGCGAGTGGTTCCATCCAACCACCATTTCTAACACTTAGTCTCTTGGCATCAAACTCTTTGATCCCGAACTCTCTGCCGTACTAACCCTCCACTGTAACTGTTGTAAAATACATTAGATTAAGTTCCCCGAGATAAAAAGCATCATCGATAACGGCCAGTACTCTCTCCGCGATCTGTCCATTCTGTAACTGAGCGTGTTACGAAATGGTGTTATCGTAGACTTATCTGATCTCGGCGGCGCGGCGCTCCGATTTCTGAAGTGTTCGGTTCGCCGGTTGCACAGTGACAAAATGAAACTTTTTAGGGACAATGTGACACTGTCGGACCTTTGGGTGTCGTCGAACGACAGGTTGAGTGACTTTTACGCGTCGTCATGGCAGCGCGGGGAGTCGGCGGTGCCGCTGCTGGTGCTGCGGCTGCTGCTGACGGCGGTGACGTTCAGTGTGTTCGTCTGGTCGCTGGTGGAGGCGCCTTCGCCCTTCTGGCTCATATACCTGACCAACTGGGGCCTGCTGCTCGTCACGCTCATGATGTTCAGCGGACTCTTTGTCTCCATTATGGCAGTATGCGGAAAAGTGGACGGTAAGTCATAGTCAAGTCCAAAATAATGTTGTTGGAAGAACTAGAGGCAAATTTCAAAATCAAATTGTTTTAAACTCAAATTGCTAAAATGTAGACAAACACACGGGAACATTGTCTCAATGGTACAGAAATAAATTTAAGTTTTTCAAGGCTAATGAAATATTATAGAAATATTCGAGCTAGGCAATGTATGTGTGTGACAAAACAATGATAAACAATTTTTTGTAGGTAGGTATGTATCTACTTGGATGGGCAAGTAGATTTTTGTAATCATAAGTCATTAACAGAAAGACATTAAAACACACTGCAAATGACCGTGGTAAATACCTTGACACGATCTTTTTCACTAGCGAATATAGTTATGTGTTCATTTCATTCGTTTATTTAATTCAAAAGTGTTATAGTTAAATTCATTAGTAACTATTTCTTCAGTCAGTATAAATATCACATTGCACTAACCAATTGATAATTATTTTGGAAAACCTAATCATTCCTTCAATTGGTATGATCGAAAACTTGAAATTATTAAATATATTTGGCTATTTATTGATTCCCTTCTAGGTCCTCCTGATTCCTGGCGGGTCGTATATAGAACGTCCAATAGAATTAATTAGTCAGGCACCGTAAAACCAGACACAATTAAAAACCAATTGTTATAGGTTTACAGACATTAAATATAAAATGTTATCACTGTAAAGGAACGTTAAAAGTTTTGCATAAAAAGAATTAATTTTTGCATAAATAAAAAGAACGTTAAAACTTCATATTTTTCCATCATAGTAAAGCATCCCAAAGAATAAAATATCAGCCTTTGAAAAGCAAAATGAGCAAAAAGACCCTCTCGGTCTTAGGACGATATATGTCTTGCTCCAACTAAATGGCGACTTCCAGACCAAATCTCTGCGGCACATAAATCGGGGCGTGTGAAATTGTGAACTGAACTATCATAATAGGTGTATGTTGTAGTGATTGTAGATAACAAAAGTGAATCACCCATCAAACAACTCACTTTACAACATGTAAGTACCACGTTTCTATGAACACGTCCTGTTTTGATAGTGCTACTTCGTAGGTAGAGCTCTACCTGACTTTTATCAACTGAAAAACGACGCTACGTCAACGTACAATCACTAGCGGACGGAAGTAAGGTGCACAGAAAAAAAGGATTTCTTTAAGCAAGAAAAATATTTTTCTTGACATAGTAATTAATTATAAGGAAAATTGTCTTATTTCAAGTAATATTTGTTTATTTCTAGATATTGACTCTCTCAAAACAAATAAATAATACTCTTAGTGCAATTTTTACAATCAAGGAAAAATATTTCGCATGGCATGCCTGTAATATTTTATACTAACTAATCTGCGTAAAGCCCAGTCAAATTCTTTGCTTGAAATTGGGGTTAAAATGCCCCAACACACACAGAAAAAACGGTTTTCTCAAAATAAGCAAAAAATACTTGCATGAAAGCAAATTGCATTAAACCAAGATTATGGTTGTTTCATATATATGGAAACTATTATTTTCTTACGTAAAGGAAAAAAATATCTTAAATTGACATTAAAACAAATCTTGAATGAAGACAATTTCACTTGATTTAAGACATTCTATCTTTCACCAAGAATTATTAGTATTCTTATTGTAAGTCGACGATTCTTTTGGTGTAAGCTTAGAATGTTTTTTTATTTTAAGAAAATGTTGATTTGAATTCAGAAAGTAAACAACTTCGCTTTATATAAAATATACTTAATTTTAAGACAGGGTTTGTAGCCGTACGGACCCAACCACTACGTTTCACAGGCGTAAAAGCGCAGGGTTTAGTGCCGCAGTAATAGACTATACTAGGAACACAGAAAATCAAAGGAAGACCAAGATAGTTCCAATAGCTTGGAAACGACTTAGTACAGACTTTAAACTCTTAACTATATCAAAGTTACAATTTTTACTTATAGTTTCGTAAAGAACATCTCGATAGCGCGATTCAGGATGCTACCGCCAGCGCCATCTAGTAACAAAGGGCGGAACGATAGAAAGATAAATAAACTTTTATTTTGAAGTAAGTATTTCATTATATTAAAACAATAATATTTAAATTTCTTAGATTAATTTTACTTTTACTTCATTTAAAATATTTTTCCTTGATTGTAAAAATTGCACTAAGAGTATTATTTATTTGTTTTGAGAGAGTCAATATCTAGAAATAAACAAATATTACTTGAAATAAGACAATTTTCCTTATAATTAATTACCATGTCAAGAAAAATATTTTTCTTGCTTAAAGAAATCCTTTTTTTCTGTGTACGCGTTGTAAGTTTTTGCGATAAACCCAGTCAATTTCTTTGCTTACTATAATGGAACGTTAAATTTGAAAAGTCCATATATATTCCTATTCCTCTCATATATTTGGGATCATTCTTGTTCGCCACTGCATGCACGATCTTGCGGTTGTCGAGCTGAGCTTCGTTTAGGCCTTACCTGGCCGTTTTATCAAACAAGTGCAGGGTGATTTTCAATTTAGAAAAGTGTTCATCTATTCACGAGCTGTACTAAAGCTTTTAATTATATTATATGTCTATTAAACAATTAAAAATAAAATAAATTATTTATTTATGTATTTAGATCAAAAATTTATCAACAAACTTAAAGAACTTCGATAAACAAACCAAATAAAATATCTAACATTGATTGGTATTAGCTACCTACTTCAATTTAAATGTTATGTATTGACAAAATATTTTATGTTCTTAAACACTTGTTAAAGATAACTAAGATAAGAGTAGGTAACTGTTAGTAGTCTTGTGCTCTAATATTATTAAGAGGATTACAGTAGTTGTGTTTATTTTTTGCTTTGTTATTACTGCAGTTTGTTTATGTTTCGCTTGTATTTTCACGCCTTATTTATTACACAATTATTGTTATCCCAAAAATATTTTGTTAAAAAACTTGCAATTCGGACGGAATTTTGACTTAACCCGTTTTTTGTCAACACTATCTATATCTAGTTACTCCTTTGTGAGCCAAAACGAGCTTTATTCAATGTCAACAACTCCATCGTCGACGCGTCATTATTATCGTCGTACAATATTATATTGTTTACAAGTTTACACGAACACTACACATAGAAATGAAACATTTTATTCGAATAATTGCGTTTAATGTGAATTTTATATTTAACCATATTCCATACACGTAAAGTTCAAAGTCAATTGAGAAAAATGACAGTTTGTGGTAATCTGATGTGCAGGTGTGTGTGATCAGTTAAGAGTAGTTAGTTAGTATTGAGTACTAAGTAATAAGCTTTATTTTCCTATGAATTTTTTTTAGCGACGCATATTTTAATGCGGAAAAACTTAAATTCAAAAGGTAATTCGAGAGTAGCTCTCAAATGTGTCTGTAAATTATTATATAAGTCATATTATAAAGACATTGTCTTGTCAGTTTTATAAGCAGTAGGTATAACTTGGAATGCTAGTCATCTGACAAATAGACAAATAACTACCTATTAAGTCGTTATACAAGTTTCATGTCATTGTCGTGACGTGATTGTAGTAGGTTAGCTCTTTATGCCCATTGGATAGTCGTTAACGTGTGGCTTTTCAAAACATTAGGTAGGTATACAACATGTAACAAAAAGGTATCACACCACCACCAAAATTAAAAGATCTAAAGTGTATCCGATCTAGATCTTGTATGCAGAGTTACTATGACATAACTATTAACTGTAACTTGTTATGCCATTTTTAATTAAATATTTATATAATGAATTTGTGACGTCACATCAAAATAAACAAGTCACAGGCAGCCCTAGCGGTTTAGTAACATCTATGTACTAACATTTATGACCACTGCTGCTTGCTTACGCGCGTCTGACGCGCATCACTTTACAAATATAAATATTTCATTAACCATAGGATAACAAATTAAAGTTAATAATTATGTCTTAATAACACCACATACAAGTTCTAGATGGGATCACTTTGGATCTTCTTTTTGAGCACACCTTTTTGTTACACGTTGTATAAATCTTTATTTCTAGAATGATTTCTGAATATTTTCTGTTATCGCTCTCATGGGTTTAGAAATAAATATACGTTTTTATTAGTAGGGTGTAGTTATCATCACCTAGAAAAGAAATTATGACAAACACAAATTCTAATTATACAATATGTAAAAAAAAACCCTATCCGATCCGTAAAGGTGTAATTAAGTATCGAGATTAGGTTCTATTGACGTAATCTTTTTAAAATTATAAGTGAACAAACCCCGATGAAAATTTAATAATATAACTTTTATTAAATGAGGACATACATGGCAATACGACAAGCGGCGCGGGCGGCGCGGGCGGCGCGGGCGCTTACTAACAGGTAACCATAGCAACGTCATAATTCAGGAGCTCAGTTGTTGTTGGCCATCTTCTTTTAACACTTTCCATTCCACACTAGCAGTATCACAACTGTTACCGATTAGTATTACCTAGTTGTTGTCGCGCCACAGAAGGAGTAAGTACCTACTTGGTGAGGATAAATTTAACACCTCTTTGATGTTTACATCACGCACTCGCGGTCTGCCTGTATCAGCACGATGCGATTTTTTTTGTTATTGATATTGATATACCTATGTACCCTTTTGCGATCGGACAGGGGTTTTTTTACAAACTGTATATATAGTTTATTATGCACACTATATTAATGTATAGTCTCTTTGTTCTTGTATATAAGGAATATACAAGTAGAAAGAGACTGCGACTTTTATTTGACATTCGAATACGTTATCGAAAACGAAAGTTTGTTTGGCCTTGAAGCATCCACCCAAAGCACGTAATAAGAAGCCTTTCAGAGCAAGTAAGTAATAGTTTCAAATAAATCAGATCAAAAAAGTGTCTCTTATCGTCGCAATGTCGATATCCATGACGAAAGATGCTTATCTTTTAAGATCGTTAGCCAAACGGATGAAATTCTAACTCTACCTGTCGACGGCTCTACTGGTTTTACGGTGTAACAAAAGCCAAAAGCCTTGCACGTAGCATGCTTGCAACATCGCGGGATTATGAGCGTCGCACGGCGCGTTTCCCCGTCAGAACTGTGCAATAATGGCGAATGCCACACACTGAAAAGTACCACCATCTATATTGCACAACGTAAACTATTAGAGCAAATAAGGCAAAAAAGTAAAACTTTAGTTAGTTGAATCGTCGTAATAGTCTGTTATTTTCGTATTGTCGTATTATTTTACTTTCTTTAAGCACTATTTACAATTTAAGTATTAAACAAGGTTAGTTAAATATCTAGGTATATAATAGTAATATATCAGTAGATACGTGAAGACCTTTGTTTGTACCCATTTTGAAGCACATTTTGCGCATGGAGGAGTGTGAGATTTGGCATTTTGGAGTTAAAGTTTATAAGAAGAAAGGGTTCAAGATTTATTTTCTGTTTTTTATACCTGTTTTAAATAAATAAATAAAATATAAAAATAAAAATTATATTGTATACTTAAACATTGTATATTTTGTGCATTACGCTCATATGTTGACCACTGGCCGAACACAAGTAAGTTTTAATATTTAACAAAGTAAGTTAATATTTAAACATAACAAACCTGTTAGGTAACAAAGAAAGGCATGAATCGTTTCCTAAACATGTCACAACATGCATCTTAACCAAGGTTTCAATTTCGCAAGCGTAGCACGGTGGCCGACACCTAAACGAAGTAGGACTACCGCAAACGGATTGATGCTTAAGACTTATGGGGCGCGTTCACTTACAGCCAAAATTAATAACCTATCTTTGGTAAGAAATAGGCCTATCTTAGTTTAGTTAGATAGTTAATTTAGATAATTAACAGAAATAACTAAGCAACAAAGCTATTTCTGTTAATTATCGGAAAATAACAGCGGTTGCTTGGTAACTAAACTAAGATAGGCCTATCTCTTACCAGAGATAGGTTATTAATTTCAACTGTAAACCGACAACCTGCGATCTACACAAAGCAACAAATCCGTGCGCTCCAAAGTCCGAACACTCCGATTCCGACCGTATAGATGCACATTTAGCCAACTGTGTACCTAAGTACTAGGATTTTTTCTTTTTGTATGAACGTAAAAATACTGGACCTTAACAAAAATGTTTAATCAATGAAAGACAGTATACTGTTAAAAATCCTTTACCTTGCGTGCTAGTTAATAAGAAGTATTAAGTCAGTATGATGGCAAAGTAGGTAAGGCATATGATTCTCTCGGCCCAGTGTCGCCAGCGCATCGCGGTGGACGGCTGGTCACACCACACACACGTAGCGAGACTAAATCGAATTCGATAATAAGTATGTCTGCCGCGAAATGTTTAACGGTCAAGGTTGTGAGGCTTTCACTGTGTATAGAATAAAATGGCCAGTTACAACACCGCATACCCACGTTTAGATAGATACCTTTGGTTTTTATAAGAAATTATGATAAACTTCTTCTCATATAAGTACATATAGGTAGGTTTTCAGTTTTACCATTGAAAATGGTTATCAGATGCAAATCGCCTAAGACGTATTTTTTGCCATAGCTCCGAGGATTTTAGGAGAATCGAGATGTAAATAGTACCAAGAGTTGAGGAATTTATCGAGTCACGTGTGAGCGTTTGAATTTTGAAAATCGACTGGAAACTTTTTTTGGAATTTTGAAAAATGTGAAAGAAATCGGGTTTTTGGGAGGTGTTTGTATACTAAATTGTAAATATTTAAAATAAAACCGACTTAAGAAAAAATTAAAAAAGGGTCCTAGGGAATACCCTAGGACCCTTTTTTAATTTTTTCTAAAGCTTTTTTTCTGAGCTAAAGTAATAAGTTTAGCTACACAATGGCGAAAAAATTTTGAAAATCAGTTATTGTGACCTGTAGGTGGTCCCTTTATATTTGGTATTGTAGAAAAACAGGTATTTCTTATTTTTAAATAGGTATTTTCCGTATAAAAAGTGATGTAGTAAGAGTAGATTCTTTGATTATTAACTGATCGTCATGGTAATAGTGGATAAAGATGCGAATGCAGGCGAGAAGTGCATTCAAGTTGGAATTGTGTTATTTAAAATAAAATGTTTTTTTTCGTAAATTGTTGTATTCATTTTCAATGCTCCGATTCTTGCGGGGACTGCGAAATCTGTGAATATTTTTTTGTATGTAATCTCGTAATCGGATCAAAGTTGGTTATGTTATTTTTTACTTTAAGGCGAAGCTTTAAAGTCATATTATAAGCATTACACAACATTTTCATTTCGCAAGTAAACTTATTATATCATCAATTTCCATTATTTGCTTTAGCAAACCATTCCATGTTTTGTTAACTTAAAATTATTATTAAGTTAACAAAACATGGAATGCTAATGAGTCGAAATGCACTGAGTCCAAAACCTCGGTAAACCCCTACTAACTTAGTATAAATATTATCGCAATAGTGCAGACTATAACAAAAACAATACAGAACAGGGATAATAACATGCGATTTATTACCACAACAATTGTAAAGCATTCGCGTTATTATTGCAATAAGCCATTGTCTGTAAGCTAAGCAGAATTATATCATAATAAAATAGCTATAACTCGATAAATAATTGATTTTAACTGCTTTGTTGTGTGATTAGGATTACGATGACAACTTATAAAATACATGGTAACGAACAAAACAAGCATAAACACAAAATATAGCCTGACCAGAAAAATAAAAAACTTGGTCTAGGGGCGCCTCAATTGCTTTTTTATTGCAACACTAACACCCGTTTGCACTAAACTTATCAATCGCCTAAGTCTTCTATTACCCGGTCCAGTTAAGTCGGCACCTCAATGTAAGCGACGTCTTCGAGCCAGGTGTAGTTAGGCAAAGACTTAGGCGATTTATAAGTTTAGTGCAAACGGGTGTACGTCTAGTAATACTTATGTGAATTGGCAAACGTTAAAAAAACTGTATTCTGTAAATAAGTGTAGGTCTTTTCAGGGTTCCGTACCCAGAGGGTAAAACGGGACGCTATTATTAAGACTCCGCCGTCCGTCCATCTGTCTGTCTGTCTGTCCGTCTGTCACCAGGCTGTATCTCATGAACCGTGATAGTTAGACAGAAAATAGAATAAAATAAATATTTAAGGGGGCTCCCATACAACAAACGTGATTTTTTTGCTCGATATTGATAATGGCAACAGGTAGAAGTTTGAAATTTTCACAGAATATTGAGTTTTATTATTTACTTTAAAAATAAATAATTAAATTAAAATAAAACTAATATTTAAGGGGGGCTTCCGTACAACAAACGTGATTTTTTTCCAATTTTTTTCTCGGTCTTAATAACGTTAACAGGTAGAAACTTCAAATATTTTATAGATAATGGTACGGAACCCTTCGTGTGCGAGTCCGACTCGCACTTGGCTGGTTTTTTTCATTCGATAGGACAATGTCTTCCTTCATAGCGGGGAGCTAGACTCATAAAACTAATGGCAGTGCTTCAGTTGCTCAATGTACCTTCATTGTAGGAACTAGTATCTAAGTAAGAACATTTCTGATTCTGAACTGAAAAAATTCAAAATTCAAAATTCAAAATCATTTATTCAGTTTAGGCTACAAATAGCTCTTATGAATGTCATTATGCCATCGGTTCGTAACTCTACTCTGGGCGGCAGACCTTGTACTGAGAAGAACCGGCAAGAAACTCAGCAAGTGTCAAGCTCTTTGATTCTGATTCAACTAAGCTGTTTTTTTTAAGTAGTTTATTATAAATGTAATGTACCAAACGTGCTCCTGTAGGTACAGATACATAACAAAGTCAAAGTCAAAGAAATAAAATTATCAAAGCTAGTATGATTTTTAATATCATTCATCAGAATCTAAATTCAATTAAGTCATACGACATTTCATGTTCATCATTATCAGATTGCACCAATGGTTGGATTTCAGATATATCAGACTCACTGTCACTTTTATTGCTTGATGAATTACGTTCACCGCCACCAACATTAATAAATTGTTCGATTTCTGTTTCAATTACGGGCCCTCTGTTTCTGTAATTTTCTTCTATTTCGTTAGTGTGTTTGCAGCAGTTATTACTTATTTACTCTCTGCCACCATTAACATTGATATCTTCTTTGAGAGCTGCTAGTAACCGCTTCAAACTCGTACTTAACTTAACTGCATAAAACTCATGAACTGATATGCCTAATTGCCACGAAATCAAAATCATCTAGGTAATTTTTTTGATTTTGGTTTATTTTTCTAGGCGTAGAAAATTTACCCGATGTTCTGTCCTTCTCTTCGTATTTTCATTATGGATAAACGAGACGCACCTAAAACAACATACATTACATAAAATTTCAATAAACTACATGAGAAGCCAATTTTCATTGTTGAAAATTTCTTGACTCATTCTTGGAAATTTTCTTTTATTCATTTGGGATCCATATAAATCAAAACTACTGATTTCACATTTTTCACGTTACTTGAATTTATTCATCAAAAAACATATAAATTATATCAAAACTTCATAGCTATAAATCTGTATCAAAACTAAAATAACAACGACAAATCTATACAGCTCTTACAATAATACTTCTACAATAATACTGAAACATTTTTGCTTTTGACAATCACATGAAAACATTTTGAATAGGTACATTCCTAACAAACTTTACTTTTAAATATTTAAAATCAAATAAAGGCTTACGCAGACCGAGACGGCGCATAGCAAAGTATTTTGCCGCCGACCTATGCCATGCCCCGGCATGCCGTATCATCGATTTATTTTTAAATAAAAATGTTTTGTTCTTTATTTCTTAAAAATTGCAGATGACGAGCGCGACGGCGCAGTGCCGTGGTACATCGGCCTGTACTGGTTCACGTTCAACATAGCCGTCAGCATCGCGATCATGATCACCGCTCTCTACTGGATACTACTCTTCGATCCTAGTGAGAACTGATGCAAGTTTTATTCTCGATTCGATCACGTTTTGTATAGCAAAATTTTAACTGTCCTCGTTTATTACCATCAGGCGTTGCTTCACTGCCATAAAACTTCTTATTTAAGTTCACGTGATCGAATTATGCATAAAATTAGCAATTATTTTTATTGTATGAATAAAACATGATAAAAACAAGGCGTCGTCGTCTTATTAGAGGTAGTTCCTTACATGTTGATCTGTTTAGCACCTAATTTAAAAAAAAAATATTAAAAAAAATCTAATAACTCTTGCGCATTGTATGTTGGGTGAGGTTTATATTTTAAGTTATATGGTTTCACCATTGAAAATGATTTATCAGATGCAAATCGCCTGAGACGTATTTTTGGCCATAGCTCCGAGGATTTTGGGAGAATCGAGATGGAAATAATACCAAGAGTTGAGGAATTTATCGAGACACGTGTGAGCGTTTGAATTTTGAAAAACGGCTGGAAACTTTTTTTTTTTTAAATTCGGTTAGTAATTGTAATAGATTTGGTATTGTAGAAACGGGTGTAGCTTCTTTGATTTTTGACAGATCGTCATGGTAATGGTGGCGTGAAGTGCATTTAAGTTGGAACTGTGTTATTAAAAATAAAATGTTTTTTTTTTTCGTAAATTGTTGTATTCATTTTCAATGCTCCGATTCTTGCGTGGACTGCGAAATCTGTGATTTTTTGTTATATCTAGGTTAGCGTAGTTACTAACCATTCGCTTGTGTTGGATAATATGGTTATTGTTGTGTATCTCTGATAGGTAAAGCAATGTAGGTGAATCGCATTATTATGTATATATTATATCGCATCATTGATAAGTAGGCTAGTTATTCTCTTAAGCATTTTTAAATAGCCTTGATTCTACCACCGATTCGCCATTCAATCTTCTTTCGATATATCTTTGAAAAATAATAATTTTTATCTTAGTTTACCAAGCAAATAAATTACTTTGTTGTTGATAGGTTTGCACGATGATCCACGGATGTTCTGGTTCGACGTGGCAACGCACGGGGTGAATTCGTGCGTGGCGGTGACGGAGCTGGTGGCGTCGCGCACGCCGCTGCGGATCCTGCACCTGTACATGCCCACGGGGATGGGCCTGTGGTACGCCGCCTTCACCGCTATATACTACGCGGCAGGCGGTACTGACGCGTAAGTTACTAGAGCGGTGGTCCATATGTCGGTACACCGGTACAGCTCGTGCGTGGCGGTGACGGAGCTGGCTTCCTGCACCTGTACATACCTACGGGCCTGCCTGTGGTACGCCGCCTTCACTGACACATACTACGCGGCGGGCGGCACTTATGCTTATACTATATACATATATATATGCTATATAAGTATAACTTGAGAAGTGGATGTTCATATTACAACACACCAAAACAAATGCTCTATAAAATGCCTATCAGCTTGAGTCGAGCACTACTAAGCGATAAAGACTTTGGCTAGGAAAATAATGGGATCTTTGGGATCGGTGTATCCGAAGGAGACTTCAGGCTAGCAGTCATCTTCACTGAGGAAAAAGAGTGAACGGATGGGGTCGCACATAAAATCCCGTTGGGTCAAAGTGCTACTGGAATAGGGAAACCTAATTGCCAGGCCCCGCTCCCTATGATAAGATAAATAAGACGACACACGCGAAAAGGTCGCGCACTACGCTGCGTTACCTCCACTTCTACCAGCCTTCCGACCTGGAATTGTGGAATGCCTCCTTCACTACCATTTAAATGCATGCTTATCTAACTCGAGTAGTGTGGATATCCACATGACACACAGGTAGACAAGTACAAAGAGGACTGTTTCAGACTCTTCATAAAAATCCTATAAGATTTGAAAAAAAGACTGTTGAAAAAATTCCACGAGCGGGATTCGAACCCGCACCCCATGACATGCCGGGTCAGGTGCACTGCCAACTATGCTATCTCAGGTGCGGGTTCGAATCCCACTCGTGGATTTTTTTTCATCACTTTGTCTTTGTTCAAATTGTAATTTGTTCGCAACAATATTTGCGTAAAATTATATGTAAATAATCATCCTATATGATAAAATCGTCAAGACATAAATATTACTTTATCATCATTCTAATTTTTTTTTAAAGACACCTGTGACGCTGATTTTCATAAACGTTTTACGTGTCTTATCTTTCAAGTTGCAACACAGAAACACATTGCGATTCCACTCGTTTAACCGCGTCATCGTGCCATCGAAGCTCGCGGGCTCACCGGCCAGCCTTGACCGGAGTTACGCCACTTTCGCCGTCGTTTCCCCGTCGCGAACGACACCAATACATAACCAACCGAATTGGACTTTGATGTATTATGTCATGGTACCCTACTCTAGCATACACAAACGGTTGAATCATTCGTAATTTTTTCTGGTTTTTGTTACAATCTGTTTTTTTTTTAATAGTTAATAAGAAATTATCGTTTTACTTTTAATTTGTAACCAAACAGCCTGAAAATAATCATCATCATAAGCCTATTCTTATCCTTTTGCTTGAAACCAAGACCTCCGGATATTTGGCCGACCGCTTTACCTCTCGGCCACTGAGGTTACATAAAAAACAAAGTTCTTCAAAAATCTACGCTGTCGCTAGCTATAGATAGGAAGATAAGAAGTGTCTCTATGATCTGTATAAGCAAGCAACATTGCTTGTATATCGCACACGGTAACTAGGTGATTGCTATATCGGTCTCATTCAAGAAAGTACTTACATAGACCTGTGTTATTATCTAATAAGTTAAAACCTGCTTATAATGCGGTACCTACTTATAGTTGTGATTTTTAACTTATTATAACATGTCCCAATACTTCGGCTGCTGATAGCTATAAGTAAGTACGTACCAACGTACAACCTACACCATCGGAAATAGTTCGGCGCTGCTATCTTAGTAGCTAATCAGTAAACACCACAAACGTTATATTTATCGCTACAACTCAATGCGCCAGAGAATGGGCAATTTCATCGCCAAGAAGTTTTATAAACATACACATTCGCACACTCTCACAAAGTTTACGAAAACGAAACGAGATTTGTATGGCATTTTAACTCCCTTGTTTGTCACCAGGAGGCACTGCTAGGTACTCCATTGCGAGAAATACTTTTGTCAACGTGATCGAATCGAAATCGAAAAATAAAACCTTGAAAAACTAAGCAAGCAAATAAAACATTAGGCACCCTTTAGTTTTCCCAAATATGAGACATTTTTTTATTTTCTCCGGTTCTTGCCAACAAAACATGTATCTTAAATACCAAATATTTCTTATGAAAACCAGCGCCGTAATCATAGCGCTGCGGCTGTGACATTAGCAGAAAAGAAGCTGTTTTGGCATTTTCAGTTTTTGTTCGTTTTACCGAGTGTATTTATTTATATTGTTTAACAGTGTAAAATATACTTATGTTTCTATTAATATTATTTATACTATTTGCAGTAATGGCAACCCGTTTATATACGAAGTGCTGGACTGGCGGTACGGCAAGCGCGCGGGGACCATAGTGGCCATCTCCTTCGCCGGCTTGCTGGGCATCTACACGGCGCTGTGGCTGCTGGCGCAGGCGCGCGACAGGACGTCCGCGGCGCTCGTGCGCACCATCAGCCACGACCTGGCGCACACGCCGCCTGACAACTTCCTGCACTCCAGGATGGCGTAAACACCTCTGTTCATAAAGATTGTTGAAGCGGGCACAGAAGCTTTGAATTCCGTTAAAAATCGATACTTCTGTCAAAAAATAACCGGTATGCTTGGTATCGTTACCTAGGTGGCATTTTTACCGGTAAATACTAACCGCTCTACGCGGATTGGCTAAATCGCAATATGTAACGAAAAAAGTAGCGATACTTTTCTAGATAACGTTACCTGCATTACCGGTACCAAATTATCTTTATAGAAATATCGTCACTTATCTTACCGGAACTTATAGTGGAAATTCGGTAACGGTATAAAGCTCTATTTTAGGGTGACACTACATTGAAGCGGAGCTGAGCTGAGCGGAGCAGAGCTGCTGTCTGGAAATAAACCAATAGTTCGTTTATTTTGTAGGCTCTCTTCCGCTCCGCTCCGCTCCAGTGGACGGTGCGGTGGTTAGCGGAGCAGACATGAGCGGCGTCTTATTTCTAAGGAATACCGTCACGCCGCACAAACAGAGCACAGGCAGAGCCGTAAAAATATAGGGACTCTATTGGTTGATTTCCACACAGTTCAGGTCCGCATAGCTCCTTAATCCTTTATAAATGCATTTCGATATATCCCATACAAACTTCATAATTCAAATTTTTTTTGAACCAATACAAGTTAAAACATTTCAAAAAACGTTTATTCAACTAAATGTATGCGAATCAAAATAAAGACGTTTATTTTAATGATCTAAGCTTAGTAAAATTGGCTAAAATTACTTAATTTTAATAAAAATATATTTGAAGTTTGTATGGATTACCGAAATGTAAAAGGCTGCTTGGGGTCGTAGCCACATACTATACTAAAAAAACAAGTATTTTGCCCATTTTGTAAACCCCCAGCAAATTCAAATTGGCTGTGGCTGGGTATGGCCTGAGGCTAAGATTTCAACATGGCAGTTTCGTTTCCATATTGTATTTGCTCAACATTAAGGCTGAAAGCACACTCAATACTCGTCCATTCAAATAGCTGCCTCCACGAACACGATTTCTTACTGAGATGTTTTTAGCTTCCATCTAGATACCTACTTAATTTGATATCG
Organism: Eudonia mercurella; assembly: GCA_963082485.1. Lineage (NCBI taxonomy): Eukaryota > Metazoa > Arthropoda > Insecta > Lepidoptera > Crambidae > Eudonia > Eudonia mercurella. Next base: position 5,747,398 of record OY720023.1, on the reverse strand, counting down.
ACAAGTCGCAAAAGTGATTTTTGATTTCAAAAACGCAGCACATAGAAGATTTAGTAGTTGTACCTATGCACGGTTCCAAACCTTCGTTTTCTACCTTTCTTTCAATTTCAGCATAGTTGTAAGAAATTGCATTTAAATGAAAGGTTCAATTGTAAATATTTATTTGAAACATTGTGTATATAGATGTATACACCAAAGTTTCCCTTAATTATGTAAGTTATAATTATAATGTATCTATAGATTAAATTTAATTTAATATTCTTATTTAAATAGTTTTTTTTCCATCGACCAATCTTGATTGTACATATGTACTTGTTTTAAAAAAGCCTACATGCCCTATTTAAATTGTTATTTTGCATTCATACTTATAATAGAAAGCGATATAACAATTTGAAAAGAGCGACTGTCTCATATTGTCTCATACTGTCTCAGATGTCGAGTTGCACCTGATACAGTCGCAAATACCAATAACAAGGATATGGGAATGTTATAAATAAAAGAACGAGTCTGTATCTACAACATTTATTGTTTATATAGCAAAATCTGGATTCAAACACGAAGCAACCAATTAAAATAATGATTAATAACAGACTAAAATAATAATTATGATATGTGATTAATTAACTGACTTAGTGCGCCTCCGCCTGTACTGTGCGAGTGGCGCCTCCGCCGGCGCCGGCCGCGGCCGAGCGGGCGCGCGCCTTCCTACCCAAAGATAGTCAACAAAACAAAGTGCAACAACCAAATAAAATCTCATTATAAAAATAATTTTGAAATACATTAGCATCAACTAAATGATTCATAATTATAATTTTGGACAACAGTCTCAAAAAATAAGCCATCTTATCACTTATTTATTTATCACTTACATCCAAAAATATATTTTCTTATTTACAATAAATTAAAACATAGTTAAAAACTAAATAAGATCTTAACTTTAAACCTATTCAAATACTAAGGCAGGGCTATCAGTCTATGACTACTAAGAGCAATTATTGCAGATAAGTCTAAAATAAAATTGTCACAATCTCTTTCTAGTCTACAATCTTTTATAAAGTGAAAGTTTTTCATTTTAAGAAACAAGTAAAAGGCTACATAAAAAAGTAAAACATCATATGAGTTCGTAAAAAGTTTTTGTGTGTAAATTCACTTTTACAACTACGAAAAGTATTTACGTAATATCATATATAATTTTTAGGTAGTACTTATACAATTTAGAAAAATTTCATAATAGAGTAAATAATATTGCTAATACAGTAAAGCCTTAGTAGTCTTCCTAGGTCTCCCTTATTCATATGTATAGATGTAATATTGTGTTCTTTACAATAGTAAATAACCAGAATAGTAAGGTATCTTTATAGTAGTGTCGCTCGCAGTTTGTAAGAGTGAGCAGTGAGTAAAGGCGTGTGCGCCTGTACGGAGCGCACACAACGGCAGAGAGGTAAGGTACGCGCACGCTACGTTTAAAGTCGACCATGAAATCGCTATGACAAAAAGGTTCTATAACAATAAAATTTCGCTAACGCTCATTGCCAATGCTGACAACGTATCAGTTACTTGGTCACAAGCTTACAAGAGCCAAAATAGATCTTGTTGTTTTTGAAGACATGCAAACAACATTAACTCTTAAGGTTGTGAAACAATTTCATTGTCGACTATGCATATCTCGCACTACACACAAACTCGCTTTACACATCTTTACATATCCACGCACGCCCTTGGTAAAACCCTACCTATTCTCTGTCGAGAAAGAGTTATAGGAACCTGTATCACTGCCTAGTAAGTGTCAGAAAAATTATCCAAAACTTTGTAATGTATAAGAAGGAAAAAAATATATTTTAAACGTTATAATAATATAAGCTATTCCAATATGTCTACATATTGGGATAAAATCTAGCACGCGGCGGGAGACTACCTACTATTCTGGTAATGTTATCTTCAATGCAGAGTAACAAAAAATATCCTAAAACCCAACAAGAATAATATGGGTAAGGCAGTTTGAGCATGGGCAGTTTCATGGGATCTGGAAAATGTTTCACTGAAACTTTCCTTATTCCATTTTATTTTTAGAATAACGCAACGTTTTAATGTTTCTTTTTTTTATGTCTCGACACAGTAGTGTTGTCAAATATTACTGAAACTTAACAATATTAAAGCCACACGACATACCAAAGTAATTAGATGCATCGCTTCTCCCAGGTGTTGTCTTTGCCAATAGGTTTCTTAAATTGATAACTCATACATAAGTGACTCATTGTTTAGTGTTTTAACTCACATTTCTTATAAATAAAATACGAACTAAAAACAAAAACCTAAAACAAAAATTTACTAGTAATAATTTTACAGACGTATGTAACCAAGTCATAGATAATTAATTGTGATAGATAACAGACAGGACATTACAGGCTAACAATTATCTATCATAGTTAAGTGTCCCTAAGTCTGCACGTCCAAGAAAGTACGAACATACATCTACTTTACACAAATATATTGCCTCTGGCTACTGGAACAGCTACATTTTAACCAATAAAAAGGGTTACATTTACATCGATCACAATATTATAAAGAACTTCCAAATAACAGACACATCCATGATAATAACATACATCTACTTAATTAAATGAATATATTCATTGTACATAGAATCATCACAAACTTAATTTTAATTAAGCTACAATGGTTAATATATAAATCCTAAATATAAAAGGCTTCTCCAGAGATCATTAGCTTTCGCGGCCCAGCTTTGTAATATGGTACCCAGTTGTAACGCCGTAACATTGCAATATGAACCCTTTCGTAGCGGCGTGCGACGTAGCTACACCCAAAAACGTATTTAGTCTACATTTATTAAAATTAAGTATGATTTGACGGAGGCAAATATTGCCGATGAAATACTTTAGCCGGAATATGTTTTTGACAGCTGAAGTAGTTCAATTTGGCATTCGCTACCCGTCCGTACCCTAGCATTGAAAGAGCGCTATCAGATGAGTTCATTATTTCACACTTAAAGAAAACGGCTCGTTTACACACAGTATATCCATTATAGCAAAGCGCCAAGGCTCATATCCTTACACTGCCACATTTCAGATGACAGATACTAAACCACTTGAAACAAACCACTAACATGAAGTCTACGTTATTAATAATATTCGACGACGAAAGACCTTACAGGAAGAGTTTTCGAAAGCTCATTGTTCCTCGAACAAAGTACTTAAAAGTTAACAAATGATAGTTTGAGCATCTACTTGCAATGTGCGACAAGTGAACAAAACGTGTTCAAAGACTGTTTAGGAGACCACCGTTATGTGATTTTGCAAATCTTAAAAACTAATTAAACAACCTTAGCTTATATTAAAATGATTAAATGAGTAAATGCGCACTTTAGCCTAGAATTATTTTCTTTAAGAAGGCTTATAAATCATATATATAGTTTACATATACCTTTTCAAATGGCCTATTTGGTAACTTCTTAGACAATGGCAATAGATTTCATTTGACATATTAACAAAGATGGCGCTTCTGAAACGTTGACTTTTAATTTTAAAACGACACTGTTAAAATAAATCAAATTTATTGCTACTGTAAAAAAATATTTAAGGCGAAGAATAAGGCACACTAGCGCCACCAATTGATAATTTGACAATTACTAACGGACCAGATCTTTTTTTAAACATTGCGTACCGTCCGATAATAGGAAAACATCCATAGTATTTATTTAATAATTATGCACTACTTTTTGTTGCGTGGTTTATTCACAAAACGGGCTATCGCATTTATTCACAAACAATGGCATTTTTTGGTGTTAGCGAATGAATACAAAAACAAACCTAAAAGTAGTGCACAATTATTAAATAATAGATGTTTGTCTAGTGTCGGAAGGTCCGCAAGTTTGAAAAAAAGTCCATTAGCGGCGCTAGTGTGCCTTACCGAAGGGAAGGCGAAGGCCTTAATAAGCCAACAGAACATTACCAACCGGGCATCTATCCAACGGTTATTGCAACCGTTCTTTACGAAGATATGGGATATGTCAATGCACAGCGCACGTCTTTGTTACAACAAATTTGGAAGTGCCGTGTAGGATTCAGTTAAAAACTTCCGTGCTAAAGTTGCACTAGTTCCTGCCTCACTCACAAGCAAAATATTAGCAATATATTCTTTGTCGATTATTATGTACATAATTATAACGGGCAACCGGAACACGATGTTTTTGTTGTGCTATAAACTGATTGTCCGATATATTAAAGTCGGTTCAGTTAAGGATGTTCAAACACACATTGTAGTAGGGGAGCCCAAGCGGGGATTTCGGGATTGACTACAGCGCGGCAGATTAATATATAGGGGGATACCTTGTACCTGGTTAAGTACTTCCACCAAATATGAGCCCTATATATATGGCCGCCCGTCAAGGATAAAGGATCAGATTAGTAAAAAAAATCGATCATCTGAAATTCTCGAGCGCGTCAGATTAAGGTAGGGTGAGTTAGTTATATGCTAAAACGTGTATATTCCCTTAATCTGACAATTTGAGAGTGACGTAACAAAGGGGGAGGGCTAGAAAGTTGTAAAAAAAAAACGTCATCTCGACATTCTCGAGCGTGGCTAAATTTTTTTTTATTTTGAAGGGAATAATTCAAGGATTACGAAAAATATATAATCTGACGATTTCCACAAGCCGAGGTAATTAAAATTCATCGATAAAGTTTAATGCGTGCAGCTGCGTGATGCCTATATTCCCCTCTCCGTGTTACTATTCCTCTCTCACTCTTTCTCTATCTATTACTCTCTGATCTCTGATGATGATGATGATGATGATGATTAAAAAAAAACAAAAAAATTTAACTTTTTATTATTATTTTCTTATAAATACAAGTATTCTACTAAAAAAAACATACACTTCTTTATTTGCATGCTATTTCCTGAACTATTCAATAAATTAAGTTCAATGATTTCAAAATACTATATAAAAAAATTTTTTTAATTGTCAGATTAAGCGAATCCCTCCAGATAATCGTCAGATTATGAGACAGCACGTCTAGGCCATACAGACGAACCATATATATCTTAATCTGACGCGCTCGAGTATTTCAAAATGGCGAATTTTTTTTGCACATTCTAATATTGGCTGCGAGTTTGCGTCACATCCAAATCGTCAGATTATTATACAAGAGCTTTTTTTTAGGTTCACTTAACACCCCCTTAAAAAATCTGACGCGCTCGAATAAATTAGTCTAAATGAAACTATCATTAAACCAAAAATATTGCACTGTAAAACCAGTGATGGTACACTTTTTTTATAAAGAAATATGTACAATTTTCAGTCATTGCATATATTTAAAAATAAATATGTTTTTAAAGCATATCTTTTCGCCAATCAGGCTAGTAGATTTCGCAAATCTTAAAGATGTAACATATTACAGGGTAAGCTAATATATATTTTTTTACACAAATTTTTTAAAATATTTAATTAGGAAAAACCGTCAAAAATTGCATTTTACGAATAGATTCGTTTGCGACTAATATACATATAAAAACTACAGGACCCCAAGGTACTAAACAAAAAAATTCACAGTTGATAGTTTTTTTATAAGTTACAGGATCCATAAATTACCCTTAAAAGGGTTGTCTTTATGATTTTTTTTAATATTATCGTGAAGTTTAGCATTAGCATATTAAAATCGACCATTCTAAATATTATTGTAAGAAACCTAATAGATCCTAATTCCGCTTGGCAGACATTTTTTTTACAATTGTTTTAACTTTCAAGCAATTCAACCCGGCCGTTTGCTCTAATAATAATTAGTTTAAAGGCACTTTAGACACCTTTTAACTTATGACACTAACAACGCACTGAATATTCAATGCATCAAGAGAATATCACTTGCAGTGAAATATTGCATTGAAACTGCAGCAACTTCTAATGCAGCTCCTCTGCAAAGCATTACAAAGTCTAGTTTGTATTGCAATTCAAACTTGGCTTTGTTTTACTTTGTTACGGTAGCTGAATTCAATTAATGCGACAAAACGTCATATTTGACAAAAAGTTATCTGTGGTTCGAGTGAAAGTTTTTTTCCATACGATTTGAGGGTGGGCCGTTTCACAACTTCTTAAGTGTTGACAGCCTTTCTCAGAAGATTTGTCTCCTTCATATCATTTTATTAATATAACAGTCCCTTACATCGGCGCGGCTTGCAGTAGTTTGAATGGTCGACCATGAAAACGGTTCGCCATTCTTAGGTTGAATGTCTACTGCAAATTCTGGACTATTTTACGCAATGCGCAAGTAAAGTGACATATTAAGTTTGAGTTTTATCCATATTTTTAGTAACTAGTAAATGCTGTTAAAACTGATAAACACAGCAACTAAGAGTAAGAGTATCTTTATCGAAAAACATATACCAGGGTTTTAATTTCGAAATTTTTATATCGATATTGAATATCGTTATAAGCAAGTACCCAGTATAATGTTTTAATTAATATTATCATTCAAGACATCTGAAAATACAATGGGCGACATCAATATTTCTACATTCCCGTGAAGTTTAGTAATTTTTTTAAGTTCGCCGCATGTTTTGCAAACCTTACATGACGTCACGCCGTTCTACGTATCCTTAAGCAGGTCTTGGCACTAGGCGAGATCCTCGCCGCTGAGAAGAAATATCCGGAAGGACGACTCGTCGCCCTGTACGCCCGTGTACATCAGCTCCTCCTGCAACGAGGCTGGATTTAAGAAGCTAGCCACTTTGGTCATGATAAGGATGTTGACAAGAGCTGGATGGCGCAGTGGTTAACGTGCCCGGTTTGCGATTGCTAAAGTTAAGCTACTCTCGCAAAGGCCGGTCATCGGTTGGGTGACCAAAAAATTCATCATGAACTCCTCCATGCTTCGGAAAGCACGTAAAACCGTTGGTCCCGGCTGCATTAGCATTCGTTAACAACCACTAATCCGCACTGAGCCTGCGTGGTGGTATACGGCCAGTTCTCCCTTTCCACCCATATGGAAGGCTCGTGCCTCGGCTCCAGCAGTGAAGAGATTAAAATGAGCTGATGATGATGTCAAGGATTTTTACCACCACAACAATTAATTCCTAGAAATTCATAACAATAAATACAATACGTAACAATTTATCACATAACAAGAAACTATTCAAAACATTAACCATTGTTTTATTAGATCTAAACAAGAATGTAAACTGAAAAGTTAATTTTTATTAAAATTTGTTTCATATTTTCAGGTTTCTTTAACTCCAATTTGCAATGAAGTTTACATGACGGAAACAAAACACGTATTATCTAGTCCAAGCTATACTTTGTGGGTTGAAGCTCTTACCAAAATTAGCATAGCAACAAGAAGCTTATTATTATGATAATATAAGAATATATCACACTTGCCTACATTGTTCATTATTATTTTTTATAAAAGAAATTGTAGGGTAGAATCGTACCACTACATTCACTTTATTATCAGATCTTTCTATGTACTAATAGACGCAATTAACAAATTTACATCAAAATGTTTTTGTTTATATAATTTTTAACATGTCATCGTCATCGTCATCGTCATCGTCATCGTCATCGCCATCGCCATCGTAATCGCCTTCGCCATCGCCATCGCCATCGCCATCGCCATCGCCATCGCCATCGCCATCGCCACCGCCACCGCCATCTCCATCGCCATCGCCATCGTCATCGTCATCGTCATCGTCATTGCCATCGCCATCGCCATCGCCATCGCCATCGTCGTCGTCGTCGTCGTCGTCCGTCTACCGTTTTGTTTAATTTTCTAAAATTTGTGTTATGTTGAATATTCAGTAATTGTAACTTTTATTTCACACCACAATCAACATACAAAATATTATAATTACAAAAAAAATTGTGATACAATTACGTGGCGTGGCGGGACGATACCTGAACTGGGAAGTTTCCCGTAAATACAGGTTATCGACCTTCCACCCCCAACAATGGTCAGGAAAATAGGTACCTATGATTAATCGTATGATATTAGTATAGATAAGACAAATGACATGATCTAAATACGCTAACCGCACGAAGCCATCAACTAAAGGAAAAAAAACAAAGAGCGTGCGTGTATACGTTCGTACCTGCATGAGGTCGGCGGCGGGGGGCGCGTCCAGCAGCCCCAGGTGCGCGTCCAGCGCGTCGCCCGCGCCGCCGCCGCCGCCCTCCGCGCCCGACCCCGACTGCCTGCACGACGTTGATGTGATTTAATTATTTATTTGAGGAGCTCGATGGCGCAGTGGTTACCGCGCGGTCTGCCATTGCTGAGGTTAAGCAACTTTCGCAAAGGCCGGTCATCGGATGGGTGACCAAAGATTTATCATCTCGAACTCCTCCGTGCTTCGGAAGCCACGTTAAGCCGTTGGTCCCGGCTGCATTAGCAGTCGTTAACAGCCACCAATCCGCATGAGCCCGCGTGGTGGTTTATGACCCGTTCTCTCTGTCCATCCATAGGGAAGGCTCGTGCCCCAGCAGTGGGGACATAAAATGAGCTGGTGTTGGAATTATTTATTTAATATTTATTGCACACTATAAAAATAAGTACAAAAGGCGGACTTAATGCCAAATGGCATTCTACGACCTAAGGGCTAAACAGAAAAATTTGTAATGCGACAAAGAACTTAAGTGACTCCACTTATTATATCATACTAGCTGACTCGACAGACGTTGTCCTGTCTTAATTTTATTAAATATATAATATACATGTATTATACATATAAACCTTCCTCTTGAATCACTCTATCAATTGTCGAAATCTGCATTATTCCCATACTGGTGTGGAACGTGAAAATAATCAATCAGCTGCCTAACTTCCCGTTCATATCGTAAGAACCGATTAAAGGACAAGGATGGACGGCGAGTTTACTCAATTGGTGACTTTGAGGCTCTCTTTACCCTTTTTTGGGAAAAGGACACGAGAGTATGTTTCTATTGTATATATGTGTTAATCTTAGTAAGTAATGTATATACTTTTGTAGGAAATATTAGATAACATAGAATGATACAAATGTATTATGATTTTTATTTAACCACAGTCAGTATTCCATATCTCGACTTAGACAAAAGAAAGCGAGTTCCCCAATTATTGATATTAATGTCATTAATTGGAATTTTATACCGCATGCATAGTGGGGTGGTGGCAGATGGTATGTTTACCCTATATCAAAACTGTTGCTGTATTGAAACGAGTTCTACTGTTTTGTATTCCTGTCTTACATCCTACTAATATTATAAACGCGAAAGTTTGTAAGTATGGATGGATGGATCTTTCACGTACTCTTTCTCGTAAAAACTACTGAATGGATTTGGATGAAATTCGGCATACAGATAGTTTAAAACCTGGATTAACACATAGGATAGTTTTTATCCCGATATTCTCACGGGAATGCATGGAAACTGTCAAAGCGGTACGAAGTCCGCTGGGTCCACTAGTTATGATCATAATTAACGTTTGACAATATGTCGGAAGAATGAAAAGTCCTTGGTCTAAAGTCTCCTAATTTAATAATAATATCTCAAGTGTGTTGGTAGCTTGATTTTAGACTTAGGGAAAATTCCAAATCAAGCCACCGACGCAACTTACACATAAATGTCGCTATTCAGATGTCAACAATAAAGGATATGAATGACTTTTAAAAAGAAATAAGACTTACTGGCTGTCATCATTGATCAACACGTTCCCGTGGAGGAAAAGGTCGCTCCTCACGGTATAGATGTTGCTTTCCGAACTCTCGGATTGCTCTACCTGTAAACAAGGAGAAAGTCAACCAATCATGTAGAAAAATATAATAAACTTTAATATTTCATTAAAATAGGGAAGTATATTTTTTTTATTCTTTGAGACCATTTCCGTGGCAAAGAAGTGATTACTAGAGATTTTGTTGGTTAGGCCTCCCCTCCTCCTGTCAAGTGGAGGGGAAACGACCCCCACATAATCCAGGATCACCCCTGGCGCCGATGTATGCTTGAAGGAGTTTCTCCACCTACTCGATGGCGTCGAATAAACTAGATCACCATGTCCAACAGATACAATATATTTTTTAATAAGGGAAATCTGTTATAAGTTAAGTAGGGCTTGCATAAATATCATAAACTAACTTTTTTGCTCGCGGCTTTGCTCACATGGGCAACATGACTTGTAACTGTTTTTATAAAAGCCAAACTTAATAAAGGTAAATATCTGTAGGGATAATCCTGAAACACTTCATAATTTTTAACCAACCTTTATATCAATTTAACCTTTTGAGCGCCACGGTCTTCTAGGGAAGACAGGCGATTC